>OX419590.1:7740568-7986965 GCA_948473455.1 Teleiodes luculella | reverse complement strand
AAATCTAAAGCGGCTGTGTTCTTAAATGAACACGATTTGACAGATATCAAAAAACTGTCTGAAATTAAATTATAATCATGATACTTTTTTAAGCTCAACAGTGGCGTCACTTAGTTCCAGTCTTTAAAACTTAAAAAATATTACAAGTTGTGTAATTCAATCAAATTTATAATTGAAATAGTTAAAATGTAGAGATGTGGGTACAGTTGGGTAGGACCCCAGTGAGTGTTCAGAAGGCGGCGGCGGAGTGGCGTGCAGGCGCCGCGGAACTGCACGGGTAGTGCTTTACTCGCGTTCTCTTCAGTTTACTTCTCTACCGGCGCTCGTCTAAATTCAATCAGTGTTGTGATTGCTTAAGAATCTCAGACACTATTAGGTGGTTTAAGCGTTACTGTTTTATTTTATTTGGACTATGTTTACTTTTATTTTTGTGTAGATTTACGGTCAAAAAATTATTGCGATCGATGTAATTTTGCTACAAAAATGTGATAGCTTTTGATGTCGAATCAAATTAAAAATCACAAGTTTATCGAGAATCGCCTTATCGGAGCCATATTGTTTATTTTTTTTAGTTGTAAGTTTAATTTAAGTTATTGCCGTATCGGAGAGACCAACGGCGGCGGAACGCATTCATCCGTGTATGAGTACAGCCGTACCTCGAATGTAATCCGTTCCAAAGAGCGTTATTTATTGTTTTATTTATTCGTTGGTTAGTTTGTATCGGTTGCATTATCCGTGGCGTGCGTGGGCTCGGGGCGTGGGCGTGGGCGTGGCGTGGCGTGGCGTGGCGTGGGCGTGGCGCACGGGCGGAGACCGGCAGCGCCCACTCGGGCAGGCGACCCTTCGACTGCATAGTGAGCTCAAATATTTATATCACTCTATAGATACTAACCGCGTTTTGTAATACGAACTCTATTTTAGTGTTAGTGCACAATAGTGTAGTCAGTGAACGAAGATGTGAGTGACTGCGGACGCTAGCTGACCGGCGCTGTGTGATATGATATCATGTCAATATGACGTGATATATGATAGATAACCGATTTTGGAACGAATGCGTTCTTTTTATGAAATGCAATTATGTATGAGATTAACGGGCTATGACTACTGAGATATTTAAAGGAATTAAATATATGTTTTGATTAAAGTTACCTTTTAGTAATGATGTACTCGCAGCAATGTGAAGTATATTTTATTAATATTTATATTATAACTATGTATACTGTTTGATTCGATAGAAGGGATCTGCTCTCATTTTCTCAGTGATATTATTGTCTAAAATCTCATTTCTTTCGTTTGTTTCGCAGATAAATTTTGTAATATGCTTTTTTGGAATTGAAAATGATTGATTATTTTAAAACGGACATATTTTTTAACCCTTTACCGCATGGAATTTTTGATTTCGCTCAAATTAATTTACATGGTTAAATATATTTTTTTGAACATAGGAAAAATTATAATAAAAATAAAAACACCTGGAAAACCGAGAAAAGTCCCACTAACATCAATGTACCATATTTGGTACAACATGCAGTAACGTAGCTTTTAGTCATATGGCACAACATGCAGTAAGGGTCATGCACCTGATCCTGGTAATCTTTGTCTGATAGATTTTCGTCATCACTTTCGTCAGGAATGACATAAATTTTTCTTCCACGCGTTATCATGTTGTCTAGCAAATAATAAATAATAAATAAGGCGGTCGGTAAGCAAATATACTACATAGAGAACTTAAAATATCTGCCACCACATGTGATGATTATGCCTAGAAAACTTATCAACTTTTAATATAGGATCGCCTAAAGATGTAGTAGTAATTTTTGAATACCAAAAATTTTTATTTATCTTACTGCACATTGTTCCAAATTTGACCAGACACAAAAAACTACCTTACTGCATACTGTACCAAATTTGCCAGAGAAAAATTGACATAACTGCATGGTGTTCCAAATTTGGAACAATGTTTGAATGGATAAAAAACTGTCTTTTAGATGAGTATACTAAATTTTTTTGCTTGTTTTATGCAAAAGGAACGTTCTTCTACAAAAATTACCATAAATTAGATTTATCGCGCCATAAATTCCACAGAAAACCATTTTTTTCCGATCAGAAATCTCTAAAACGCTCTTTATCCCGAATTTTAAACTTTGGAATGAAAAATAAGCACTGTGAGAGTATGATGGGAAATATTTTTGCTATCATACGTTCGGATACACTATACTGTATTGAAATAATGAATGTCTAACAAGAAAGGTTGAGTGGATTCGAATATTTTAATCAGTAAGTGTCGTGTGCCAAATATGGGACTGTATGCGGTAAAGGGTTAAATATTTATCTAAAGTAATGTTGAAAACAATTTTATTACCAAATATGAGAATATTGTTATTATAAGTAATTCACGTAACAGTAACAATGTACATGTCATAAGTATAATCTTAATGTTACAATTATTAAAAAATAATTTAAGGACCCTAACTGATTAATCAATGTTTCTGTTCATCACACTTGATGACTTTATTAGATATCTACTATGATCCATTCCCACAATCATGTTAATGGTATTTTGGTTGTTATAGCTTTAAACACTACATTTTTAATACCTATTTAAAAAGTGTGATATTTTTTTCTACTCATTTTATTATTATTCAGGCGCTGAAAAAACGTCTGGTGTCTTGACTTACTATTTATAATCTTGTCAATTCCATAAACTTAGGCGTTGGTGCCGATTTCTCAGACAATATGTCTTGCTTGTTTGTCTCTGTGAGAATAGGTTTTATATTTTAATTTATATGTAGTATTTTTTGGTACAACTCAGCTTTAGTTTTTATATTTTAGTATTAGAGATGATTTGTCATATTCAGTTCCTCTTAAAAAATCTGGTATTTTTGTTAAACTAACTATTGTATGACTGAATATGACTGTTCAGCTATTGACTTCTAATTTATATAAGTATCAAATTGAGGTAAATTGACTCACTTCATTAATTAATCTCACTGCCATCTAACAAGAAGTCACATCTTTTTATTCTGCGGAATATCATTTTATTGTAAGATGCTATAAATTATTGTATTTACTATAAGTGTACATTTTACATAGGAACAGTGACCCTCATATTTATTCTTAAATGAAGTTATATCTAGCTACTTAATTTTATGCACATTGCCCAGGCAGTTTTCTAATGTGCTAGTCAATTGATAATGAATGGGTCCACTCAGCTGATTGGTTAAGACCCCAATTGTAACTGGTAGTACTCCTTGAATCTCAAAATTGTTTTCTTTCACATATTGCAGTGCAAATAAGATATATTTAAATTAAAAAGTGAGTAGGAATATTAGGCGGATACACCAGCCTATTAAATATTTTTATGAGATAATCAACATGTATCTAGTATAAGATCATCTCTTTTTTAAAGGCGTGGTCTAAACGCACCTCAACATAGTAAGGCAGCTATTTTTATTTAAATGTAAGAACAAATTGTTTGAATCTCGGATATTTGTTTATATCCTGTTTATTGCCTGGGTATATCCAATAAAATGTCCATTTTATTAGCCAAATTATAAGTCATATCATGAGATTGAATAAATTTATTAAATAGTAAAAAGTGTTTTATTAACAATTTTATTTTGCGTTTTGTAGTATGCACTTACATAGCCTCGTGTTGATTGGGTAAACATGTTGCAATAGAACGTGCGACGTTTTCAGATGACGTTTAACTTGTATTATGTAGATTGGAGATGAATGATGCGCAGAAATCAGGGGTATAAATTAAGCTTGCGTGAGTAATTATAAAGTCTAAAATATTTATTCGTACGCAAAGAATGCATCTTTTTACCTTGTTGATGTAAAATAATCATAAATAAAACAACACAATCTTATTAAGACTTAATTGAAATTTTTGATACAAAAATAAATAACACTTAATTTTGAAAACTACAGTGCTCACACTGGTTTTAAAATATTTCAACCTTAATTATTATTTTCCTTATAGGTAATATTAATAGTAATAATAAAGTATGGGAATGCAAATCTACACTTCTACTCCAGCGATAGATTTGATGCTTTTGATGAGTTGTGCGTTTGCCGTCTTATAGTCTACAGGTTTCGCTGACATCACTGTGGTCTTCAAGCGGGCTTCATCCTGCAACATTTAACCTAGTTAATATTTATAATGTGAAATATGATTAGGAAGTTTGAGTCTGATGACACGATAGAAAGAACGAGATTTTTTGTGTATTCTTCGTTTCTAACCAGTAATGTTAGTCTATTTAATTTTGATATTGGCCTATAGAGCTTGCATTTTTAATTGTAAAGTCTTTAATTACTAGTTTGATTGATTATGGCTGCGCCCCCGCCGTGGGTACGGGCTTTGTTACCCGAAGGATTATTTTTACCAGAAGGGCAATCTGTAAGGTGTAACCTAAATTCTTTGGCTGCTTTAATTACATCTGTGATATCTGGGACGGCGGCAAAACCGCGTGGTAGATCATTAGAATGAATGTTAATAGATATATGTATGAATGACGGGATTGCTAGAAGTAGGGTAAACCAAGGTAATACACATGCTCCAAAATAAGATTGCAACGCTATATAAAGTCATACTGTACCGGAGGGCCGCTCCGCCGAGAGAAACGTGGACTGTAGTTCTTCGATGAGCTTGGGGCTCTCGGCTCGGCGGCGGTACGTGGTGGGCAGCAGCAAGGGCGACGCTTAGTCCTTTTGTCGGCCGGAGGTCGACGGGCAGTTTGCAGGGGGGCTACGCCGTGATGTGGGGGAAGTCGAACAGAAACAGCTTTTGTCTTCAGTTTCAGGGCCAACAGCTCAGGTTCGGGAGCCTTCTTCCTCCTATCCTTTTGTCCTTCTCGGGAGGACCGATCGCTTGTGTCTGTCTGGACGCCGATTCGCGCCCCTCTTATATTCTAATTGGAATACTTTGCGGGGTGGCTCCCCTCTCCCCTCCCTTGCCCTCGCTGTTGGCGTGTTTATTTATACATTTTAACATTTTATTGTTACAGAAATATGTCAGATAACATTACAAATCGTTTTCCTATAGGGAGATAAGCTTGCCTTTACCTTTAAACCCTTAAAATCGACGCAATCTAACCCTTTACCTCGCCCCCCGCTTCAGTACTATAAATATAAACCGGTGCGCGGGGGGAGATTGCGCCAGTCGCGTAGCGGCCGCGCCGCCTA
The DNA here is from genome assembly GCA_948473455.1 of Teleiodes luculella. NCBI lineage: Eukaryota > Metazoa > Arthropoda > Insecta > Lepidoptera > Gelechiidae > Teleiodes > Teleiodes luculella. The sequence goes on along the minus strand of OX419590.1, from coordinate 7,981,778 downwards.
ACGGTATGCAAGCTTATCTCGCGGATTGACCTAATTAGATACCCTTTAGTCTTTATTTCCTGACTCTCTTAGGCCAACCCGCTAATTGAAACACATAAACCTTTACCATTTATTATGCAACCCTAATAAGACATAATAAAAACATAATAGAACAGTAAGTACAACAAAAATAACATAAGAAACGTAATTTAAAGGCAATTAAGATAACAAAAGGATTACGCACAATAGAAAATATTTACACACTTAAAAAGCTATTAACACTTACATAATGGAATGTGATCTACTTTAAAACTATTTACACAACACAATAATTACGTAAGGTCCATTTCCTATTGTCGTGCACACATACATAATCTTATTTCAGAGCATTAAACTACAAAGTGGCCAGTAATACCTTGGTTTACCCTACTCTGTGGTAATTGGACTCACGCTGTAAGTCTCCATCTTGGTGCGGAACTTGAAGAGGAAGGTGGTGAACTTGAGTTGCTCGAAGAGTAGCGTGTAGCGCGCCTTGTCGTGGTCCATGAGGCGGCCGACCTCGGCGGCGGGCGCGCCCAGCATCTCCTCCGCCGCCTCGTTGAACGCCGTCACGCGCTGGTCGCCCGTCGGGTCTGACACGTTGGCCTGCAACAACACCCGGTGCTTGTTTCAAATAAGATAAGATAAAGATAAGATAAAATTTATTTCAATAGAAAACTTAGCCTAGGTAGGTACATAATTCTTAAATCAAAACAAACATGAAGTCGCAATATAAAAAATAGACATCAGCATTTTTACAAAGCTATACAGAGTGTATACGAAAAGTGTGTATAATTTATTCTATGCTAAGTGTAAAAAAGGAAATATCTAAACTAAGTAAGTATTCTTACTTGTATCTTAGATATTTAGTTTAATTTAGGCTAGACTAGCAAGAAGTGAAATAACATAACAATCGTTTAACCAACATGAAATTTAAATTTGGATGAAAGTGATTGGACTATGAAATGAAATAACATTAATAAAGTTAACTATTTAAGGACTGTTAGCAAAATAATAAAATACTAGGGTTGTAACGAGGTGCATTGCATGCTACCTCGTTGCCTCGTTTCTACTTCATTTCTCATTTCATTTACCATTTCTTTCTCTAAATTTGAATATTTAATTTTGGAATACATTCGAAAATCATCCGTCAAATCATCCATTTTTATTTTCACTTCCCATTCAGGCCGCTTCATGGCCACTCTCGTTATGTATTTTTTTATATTTACCTAAAGTTTTGAAACAGTTGTACCTATAATTATACATTGAGTTGTTACAGTGATCATTATAAAAGTTCTGTGCCAATTTTGAGTTTCTATTCGTCGCTCAGCGCGTATCTTCAACTTCCTTCGTGATAACGCTTCGCAGGCGCGCCTAACTCCTGGGCGTGTCGCGGGCGTAACAGGGTTACACGCTCAGTCTGGCGTCAGTTCAGTCCATCAGACCGGACTGATGCCAGAATGATGGATGAAAAACACGGCACTAATTTAACCATCAGTCCGTCAGTCAACCGGTTAGTTAGACGATAATTCTCTCGTCATTCTGAGCAGATTGATAGACTGAACTGACGCCAGACTGAGCGTACTGGTACTGCAGCAAAATAATTCTGGACAGTTTATCAGTTTTGCAGTAAATATCTGCGGTACTCAAACGCGTTGGTTACGACATGTCCGGGGCAATGTTTTGGATGGAACCATGGTCTAAAAAAACAAGGTCTAACAAGAAGACCACGTGACTGACACAAGCCTACGTCATTTTGCGCTGTTCATCCGGTTGACTATTACACGCATTCGACAAGGATGAATAGGCAAAATGATGCTTTTGTCAGTCACGTGGTCTTCTTGTTAGACCTTCTTTCTTGGACCATAGATAAACTACAGGCGCGGATACATACCCCCAACAGCAGCCTGTATTTGAAGTTGGGGAACTCTCGGTTGCACTTCTCGCACCTATAGAGGCCATTCTCCTGGTCCACGAGCTTCTTGTTGCACTGCTCCTGCGGGCACGCCTTGTACACGGCGTTGTCTGCGAAAGTGAACGTTACGACGCCCAGCAGAGAGTAGTAATCTCCTTTTTCGCCGGACCCGAGCTGCTTAGCTTCTGCTTCGGAGAACGTTATCCATTCGCTGCTCATGCCGGGGTAGCCGCCTTGTCTGTGGGACGGTAGGGACGGTTAAATTTACCAGTTAAAAATGGATAAGACATTTATCAATTATAGTGATGGAGATTGTTGTTGAGCTGTATGCGTGTGTGTGTGTGTGTGTGTGTGTGTGTGTGCACTAGCCTGGCGGAGATGTTGTTGAGCTCCATGTTGGCGCCGCCGTTGTCGAACCAGCCGCGCAGCTTGTGCGCCGCGGGCAGGTCGGGGTTGAGCCGCAGCTGCGTGCTGGCCAGGCATGTGTGTGTGTGTGTGTGTGTGTGTGCACTAGCCTGGCGGAGATGTTGTTGAGCTCCATGTTGGCGCCGCCGTTGTCGAACCAGCCGCGCAGCTTGTGCGCCGCGGGCAGGTCGGGGTTGAGCCGCAGCTGCGTGCTGGCCAGGCATGTGTGTGTGTGTGTGTGTGTGTGTGCACTAGCCTGGCGGAGATGTTGTTGAGCTCCATGTTGGCGCCGCCGTTGTCGAACCAGCCGCGCAGCTTGTGCGCCGCGGGCAGGTCGGGGTTGAGCCGCAGCTGCGTGCTGGCCAGGCATGTGTGTGTGTGTGTGTGTGTGTGTGCACTAGCCTGGCGGAGATGTTGTTGAGCTCCATGTTGGCGCCGCCGTTGTCGAACCAGCCGCGCAGCTTGTGCGCCGCGGGCAGGTCGGGGTTGAGCCGCAGCTGCGTGCTGGCCAGGCATGTGTGTGTGTGTGTGTGTGTGTGTGCACTAGCCTGGCGGAGATGTTGTTGAGCTCCATGTTGGCGCCGCCGTTGTCGAACCAGCCGCGCAGCTTGTGCGCCGCGGGCAGGTCGGGGTTGAGCTGCAGCTGCGTGCTGGCCAGGCATGTGTGTGTGTGTGTGTGTGTGTGTGTGCACTAGCCTGGCGGAGATGTTGTTGAGCTCCATGTTGGCGCCGCCGTTGTCGAACCAGCCGCGCAGCTTGTGCGCCGCGGGCAGGTCGGGGTTGAGCCGCAGCTGCGTGCTGGCCAGGCATGTGTGTGTGTGTGTGTGTGTGTGTGTGTGCACTAGCCTGGCGGAGATGTTGTTGAGCTCCATGTTGGCGCCGCCGTTGTCGAACCAGCCGCGCAGCTTGTGCGCCGCGGGCAGGTCGGGGTTGAGCCGCAGCTGCGTGCTGGCCAGGCATGACAGCGACTTGCTGCCGTTGAACTCCGTCAGCCGCGCGCCCTGCACACAGACACCGCAATGGTAGCGATTCGCGCAGTCAAGCAAATTAGGATTACGTCGCTTATGTCAAATCGTGCTCTATTTCTTATTTGCTATTCAATTCAATTTCTAAATTTTGGCGGTAATTCTAAAATAAAACTTTCAACGAAGGTCAGCTGATTTTGACGTCTCTAAATTTGGGATTAGCAATTCAACTTAGGTTTAATGCTACGGTCACACGCGCGCCGTGCTGCCTGGCGGGCTGCGCGGCATGCAGCCCGTCCCGGGCCGGCGGACATTCAAGCTGTTCACACGCACGCCGTCGTGTCAGTCAGTGCCAGAATGGCGAGCAGCGAGGATCTCGGTGTTGTTGCTGCCATATCCTTTGGCTTAACTTATTTTTATTGGAAAAAGAAACAAAATTATGAACGACGGAGAAAAAGAAAAAGACTGCAAAGAAAAAAAGATCGTAGCGACTTTCTTAGCAACGTTGAATGAAGATCCACTCGTCGCGAAAGCGCGGGGTAGACTGACTGCCCGCGCGCGTGTAAACAGTCACCGGGCGCCCGCACATTCATCCTTTGAACTTTGCCAAAAAACCGACACTTGCCCGATTCGCGGCATTCACGTTCACAGGCGCGTTCACGGGCTCGGGCGTACCGTTTACACGCTCGTGAATGTGAATGTGCACGTTGAATGTAGAGTTGAACGCGCGCGTGTGAACCTACCATAAGGGTTATGGCAGCCTTATTTTTGACGTGTGCGACGTAATCTGTGTTTGACGTTTCTTAAGCGGGCTACTGTACCGATTTCAAAAATTCTTTCACCATTAGAAAATACATTCACCCTGAGTAGCATAGGCTACGTTTTACCACGGGAAAATGTCACAATCCCACAGGAAAAACTGTTACGCAGGCAGAGTCGCGACGGAAAGCTAGTTATAAATATATTTATTTTTTTATTGATTGATTCATATTTAATTGATTTCTTACCTTAGCAGCAATTACTGGATTGGTGCTTCCTTCGAAGCTTTCTGCTTCATTTCCCCACAGAGTCAGACATACCTGAAAGTCGGTTTTATGTTTTGTTACTCGTACATAATATTTTGCAATATTATTTACATAATATTATAATAAAAGAATAACAATAGGTAAGTATCTTAGTCTAGCCTAGCTCTCCATGATCTATCACAACACTATGCAAAATTTTATCGCAATCGGTTTCAGTCAATTGAAAGCTTCAGCAAAGCTTCTTCGGCAGACTCTCGCATTTCAAGACCGATGAAGTTTTGTTCGTCGACTTTACGACACAGTAACAGGTCGGTTAAGAAATTGGAGATGAAGAATTACTCACGGCCCCTCCGGAATTGTCCACAATCGTGACTTCCCTCTTCTTTAACAGTTTGCCGGTGTTGCGTGCAGTTAGCTCTTGCACGCTGCCCGCCATCTTGCATACTCCGATCACATCTAAGGCATAATCATTTAGGTGCTGTCAAATTCAAACATAATTCTTATGTGTTAGGGCAGAGAGGTTGGAAAGCTTCGCTTCTTTATGGCTATTTAATGTCATTTGTCTTCAGTTTTAGGATAAATACACTTTTTTATGTATATCTGTCTCAAACGAGTCGAGGGTTAAATGCAAGTAGTGTCTGATTTGACATGAACTTAAGTTAGAAGTAGTAAGTGAAGTTTAGATTCGAGTTTCAGAGTACCTACTTTTAGGAACTGTATTAGCATACTTCATTTTGTAAACGGAATAATTTACAAGATTCTTACCAAGTATTGTATCAGGAGGTTTGTTAGCAATCTCACTGATGGGAAGGAAGTCATATTTGATGGAAGGCACTGTAGATACGTCGTCCATGCATTCAGAAACGACGGTTTCGTTAGTGAATGTCATCTCATAGTCATTCTTCAGGTTTGTGTACTGTTTGTTTGCTGTTTTTAATTGGCAGCGACTGATGAAGTATACTTTGTCCACCTATAAAATTTGGGCATTTTTAGGTGAACATATTTTAAATCTTCATCCTAAATCCCTTATAGTTATAATAGCAGATAGCAGAACTATAAGGATCCAGTGTTGCTTGGTTGCCTGGATTTGATGCACCTTTACTTGCCTTGCCGTTGCCTCGTGTTCCTCTAACTAAAGCATTGATAACATCAAATATCATTAGATGATTGTTCCTCATGATGTGTAAATTATTTATCAATTTTCCAGGAAACTGAGATCTTAAGGTCCTAGGTACTTAAACATCAGTTTCAAAGTGGATCTCGGGCCAGCTTAGTTGCGGAGCGCGAGATGTACGATTACAATTAGAGCAAAAGGTCGAGTGAAGTTCTTCACAAACCCTAATCAATACTAAAAGTACACATTCCATGCGATAAATAGCTTTCTTCTTATTTAGATGAGATAAGGCTGCCTACTGACTATAGATTCTCTCAGCTAACAATGGTTAATGGGATATATATATATACGTACATATTTATGCAATCTTTCAAATATACATCATAATCATACCTGTATCATGTCATAGTACTTGTCGCAGGCGTCGCGGAAGGCGGTGGCGCGGATCTCGCCGCTATCATCGCACAGGTCCATGCTGAACAGCTTGCCTTCACCCTTCGCGTTGCTCCACGTACGGAGCGGCGTCTTGCTCATCACGCGCGCCTTTATTATCCACCTGCAAGGCACCGCTTACCTTTATTATGCTTACTAGAGGTTCAGTAAACTAAAGACGTGGTCTTGGCCTACAACACACGAGTTATGCGCCACTATCAGCATATCAGCATATATTTAAACTGACAATTTCCAACTATTTAGACTTAGCCAGCTTGTATAGAAGAGTAAAAATTTGTTACTAGTACCAACCTAGAGACAGAAGAGACTGGCCAGTCATATCTATCAGTAGTTTTCTTAAAACTTTAAGCTTATAATAAAACCATTTGATTAGTACTATACACATGATTATGGTAATGTATAGTGCCTGAATTTGTAGGGTCTCCTTGCATAACCCCATAGTGAAAAAAGTACATTTATGATAAAATATAATCTAGCATGTGATGGGATGTTACCATAGTATTTTTTTCATAATATTACAAAATATAACATAGTAAGTAAACAATTTTTAAAAAGTTATATTAAATAAGGGATGCTTACTTGTTCTGATATGGGCTCAAGCTAGCAATGGGATGTGTCATCTGTGAGTTCAACAGGCTGGTATCAAGTGGTGGGGCAGGGCCATTGTTGGGGCGAGCAAATGGGGCCGGAGAGGGTGCAGGCTTTGGTGCAGGCTGCATGGCTGGTGGTGCCTGCGCTGTGGCATTCTCCTCAGACCATGTTACAGGGTTTCCTAGCTTCTTGCCCACAGTACTACCAGGAGCAACAATAGTGATGTCTAAGATTATCATGACTCTCCTGTAAAAAAACATAAGGATATTTAACTAAAAACTAAACAAAAAGGTAACTAACATTTTATTACTTTTTCAACAGATATTACCTATTAGCAGATATATTTACTATCTATAAAAAATAATTATGATTTTCATTTTTCGCTTCAAATTATAGATAGAAGATAACTAATATTTTCATTATATTAACTACCTACCTTTTAAGGTTTAAATTAAAAGGCTCAAGTGGAAATGGTCAGGCCACATGGTGAGGGGTAAGGATAAGTGGAGCAAGTCGATCACCCAGTGGTACCCAAGAAAGGGGCATAGAAAGAGAGGCAGGCCCCAAAAAAGATGGGATGATGACCTGAGTCAAGTTGCGGGGAAACTGTGGAGTAGGGTTGCCATGGACAGGCAGGAGTGGGGGAGATTGGAGGAGGCCTTTGGCCAAGGGCAAACGAGCTTGCAGAAACTTAGGAAACAAGACATTTTAGAATAATCATTTATAACTAATAACTAAATGTTGTAATGTTTTGTAAGTTACGAAATAAAGGCTAATTTTATTTATTTATTAACTACCTACCTACATACTATAAAATTTTAAAGTTAAAAAGAACAAAAGACTAAACTATTATATTACAACATTAACTTGTCAACTTACTTCTCTCCTTTTCCAGTGTTCTTCAGTAATGAAGTTACAAACCGATCAATTTGCACAACAGAATAATCTGATAATTCTCCTGTTATTAGTTTGTCATTCAGTTGTGTAGCAAGCATTGCAAAACTGTGCGAGTGTTTTCCGTCCGATACAAGCAGCCGAAAGCGTTCGTTGGCACCACTTCCTTGAATCTTCTTGCTACCTAGTACTTGCATTATCGGCTTATCGTAGTGTCCTCCGTTCATTATAACCTGATGTAAAATATATAAATAATAAAAATAAATAGTCCAATTGTATTAAATGAAAAATCTATGTAAATCTTCCTAGGTTTTACTGCTGAAAACAAGTTGGAACAGGCAAAACAACATACCTCAAGAGATCCTTCTGAAAGGTTGTAAGCCATGATTTAATATGTAATTACCACTGCACTGCACGAGAGTAAGTAACAATTTTAACAGTGAACACTTTATTAACTTAATTAAACGAAGATTTCAGAATTTCCTTGCCGTTTCTCTGATTTACCGCGAAAAATAACAAGCACTTTTGTCAATTGTCATTTGTCAGTCAGTCATGTCAATGTCACGCACGATCAGTCAGTTCGACTTTTTTTATAGTTTATTTTTACAAAAAAGGAAGGCAAATTAAAAGTGCCCGCTCAGCCTAAAGCGGGCTCCATCCAAAGAGGTAGGAAAAGAAAGCCTTGCTTGTTTTGCCCAGTAAGCCTACTATGTAAGTACCGACAGCACTCCAACAGGTTCGAGAAGCTGTCAAACGCGACATAGTGACATTAGAGCCATAGTAGGTCTGTCAATATGTCGCGTTTGACAGCTTCTCGAGCCTGTCGCTACTTACATAGTAGGCCTACAGATAAGTTGGAAAGCCGCGCTTCCTATTCGTTATTCTGAGGTTTTGCCTCTGCCACTTTGGTCAGTTTAGGGCGATGTTTTGTGTTTAAGTATTTCCAAAGAGCTAGGAAAATCTACGCGCTTTGCACTTCTTCTCTCTAGTTATTCTGAGTATACTTCGTTTACCTAAACGTGGTCTCCATTAGGTGCTCTCCATCCGTAGAAGGGTGTCAATAAAGATCACGCAGTATATTGTATTGTACAATTTCTCATACGTTTCGCTATCTTTGTCCGAACCATGGTCCCGATGACACCATATACACCATGAAATATAACAGGTTGTCCGTTGTTTATCCGCAACATAGTGGTAGTAGGTACTCATGAAACTGAACAACTTTATTTAAGGAACATAGGTTGAAATCACAATATTCTAATTAAAATTTTCATACAAACTTCGGGTGTATCCCACTATTTCCATGGAAATTATCTATCATACACCCCAAACTTCAGTCACGTGACCAGCCCACTTTTTAAGTAATAATAATCAACCTGTTTTTTAGGGAAAGTTGTTCAGTTTCATGGTGTATATGGTGTCATCGGACCATGGTTCGGACAAAGATAGCGAAACGTATGAGAATAATGAAAATTCGGAAAAAAGAGCCAAAATCGACAAACTATAGATCGCGAGCATGGACCTGTGTAACTAACTAAGCAAGTCCGCAATGATCGGCAAAATAAACATCTCAATAAATTATTGCATGGCGCAAAGGTTGAGCAAAGGCTTATAATTTTTTTTTCTTTTACATACGTAAAATATTCATTTATTGATATAAAACAGCATTTTTGTCAAATATTTGTAACAGAAAAAATCCTTAGTCTATAACCCCGCCCCAACTCTCTCCAGGTCCGAACGTGTCCATATGCTGGCCGCATTTCCATGCTGAATAGCCAGCGATAATTGCTGGACTAGGAAAGAGCCGGCACGGGGGTCACTTCCACGGTTCCTCAACCTTTGCCCGACCTCTCCAACAAAAACCTTCGCTGCCGAGCACCAAACGCCCGAGGTCTCGACTGCAAAAGGGACAAAATCGTAATTTTGCAGGAGAAGGCTTATAATTATTTTATTTGTTGTAGACGTAAAAGTCCATTGAGAAAAAGAGGGTACGATGAAACCAATAAAAAAAACCTAAAATTATACATAAAATTTTGTTTATTTAAATCTATCTACCAAGTAGATTTACAATCACAATGACTTAAAATTACTATCTTGAACAATTAAGTATTATTTTATTTACACCAAATAAATATTATTCAACAAGCAAACAATAAACAAAATATTAAAATATTGGTAACAGAAAAATATCACATATCGTTTGAATTTGTCTACCATTCATTACATATGAATAGGTACCAGTTTAAATAAAAAGTGCAATATTTTTTATTTCTATGAAAAATATTGGTGGGTATTTGGCCGGCCCCTGTAACACGTTATGTTCGTTGTGGGTTCTTTAATTCCAATATAATTAATACGTATAGCTATAATAATAGCTTTAATTTACCAAAAAGCTAAACGCTGCGGAAGTGTTATACACGAATAATTTGGATAAGAACAAAACGTAAAAAAATATATTATTAGTTGCATACTTAGTTCCAGAGCGGCACAAGAAAGTGCTATTAATTTTTTAAATAAACTGGACCTGAAATTAGCGATCTGTATCTTATAATCAGTCCTCTATCAGGTAGCAAATAAAATACCTCGGCATCCCTGCTTGTCGCCCTATTACAAAAAGAAATACCTACCTGCTTAAATTATTACCAAATTTTTAAATCGTAAAATACCCTGAAGACACTTAAAACACAAAATATTATTTTGTACCCTGTGAGCCAATCATTGTTTCTTTAATTCACATAAAAAATACTAAGGTTTTCTTATATTTTTTGTATTATATCACATAAACGCTTCGGATTGCTGCGTTTACAGCAGGTAACTTGAAGAATCATTATCTCTAGACTAGAGGATATACGAAAGCCGGCGGGCTTCTGCAGCATTCGGTCACAGGTCATCTATACAAAATGTGGTAGGTAGTTGGCAGGCCTTGTCACTGTTGGAGTACACAAAATCGAGGAGTGGCGCGGAAAAGAGCCGCATATGAGTTTACAGTTTATATGCAACCTGCCTGCATTGGGCGCAATTTGTGTTATAGAAGTATAGGTAGGTACTGCCCTGCCCTTACCATCGCCTGCGTTCCGAGCTTACAGTAAAAACAATTTGGGAGGCATAGAGCACGCGTGTCACTTCCGCGCTTTTGTGCCAATCGTAAGCAGATATAAAACGCTTGGTGACGCTTTTGACAATGATTGCGCGCGGTAACGAAATCCGGGTATGGTGTATACTTGTGCTTACAGTGCATACTTGGTTATGCGTGCTCTATTCCTTCCAGGAAAAATATAATTGTACTCTAAGGTTCCGAGCTTTAAACAGAAGCAAACTTTCAAGTGAGGGATGAGGTATTGGCTAAGTACGTTCCGCTAGAAGCCGTCGATGCTGCCGACGCGCCGCCTGTCCGTGATGGGCACCAGGTATCCGTTGGCGTCTCTCTCCGCGCCCACCATGGCTGCGAACCCTGCCGTCGGACCGCGCTCGGTCGTGGCGTGTCCTTTAGCCATCAGGGACGCTATTATAGTCTGTAAAAATATGTAGACAAAATGAATGAATAGTTGTGCAGATTGACCGACGATTTGGTGAGGGCCACGTGAAGTAGCTACATGCGAGCAATGCAGGACCGTTCGCTATAGTGATTTTTTCGCTTTAGGGGATGGCAGCTACTCATGAGATTCAATCTAATATTAGGTATACAATTAAATATCCTACCCCAGTATTAAAATTACGTAGGGTTAGGGTTGTGTTGTGGTAGGTTAACCTCGAAATCCACTCGATAAGAAAGAAAGAGTGTTATAATTTAATACTGCCCTTTAATGTTAACGATAATCATTAGTTAACACCCCTTGCTTGCAGTAGTAGTTAAGGTAAACAATTGAAATATTATATTATTTCTACTCAACGAAAATGTGTCAGATTCTCAATTTGAAGCTATATTTTTTTTCACTTTAACTCGACTTTTTCACTTTATATCGCTCGTTGACTATCATCTATCGTCCATGACTATGTAAAATGCAAATTACATGGTGTCATATTGTTCGCATAATAGCCATCCATTTGCGATAATGGATACGTGGGCTGAGTGAATTGCATCAACCCACATCACCATCGAGTATATTGTGCAGTTATGTAACAAAGGTATAATTATGGTGTGTGTTTTGCATAGGCACAGTGTCGTTAACAGCGCGTATATGTCCCCACCGAGGGGCTCGAGCCTACCAATAAAATCAGGGTGAATAGGCCTCGATCTTTCGGGAGTTATCGAGCAGTGGACGTATTTCTGCTAATGATGATTCAAAAAATATACTAATTTTACCTACCAATAAAATTATTATTAAGCGAACTTACCTTACTCCAAGTCTATTGTCAATTGAGAGAGACGATACCATTCGTCGCTTGTACGAACATTCGTTCCCCGTGTGAACGCAAGTGCAGCGCCCCCTGGTGAAGTAATCCAGCAGCTCCGGTGGGGGCGAGCGAACCAATGACAAGCCTTGCCGCCAAAAACTCCGCCATGATCGCGAGCCCACGTGGTGTGTGGCTCATTGCAGATCAATTGACAAGCGGTAGCCTGATCGTGTTGAAGTATGCAAGCACGATTCAGGCGACGCCCCCACAGCCTATTACAAGCTGGAGATGCAGCGTTGTAATAGCAGTACAGCAGACAGCTATTAAAATAGACTTGGAGTAAGGTAAGTTCGCTTAATAATAATTTTATTGGTAGGTAAAATTAGTATATTAAGCTCTCTGTCCCTTACTCCAAGTCTATTGTCAATTGAGACGTGTTTGTTATCGGCTGCTGGATACACGATACGCCAATGTGATACAAAAACCTAATATAAAGAATAAAATAAGAATAATAATAAAAATAAGAACAATGTTACTAACCTTTAGTACCCTTTGGCAAAAGCGCTAGCCTCAACTAGACAAAAATTTGAAATAATGCTTTATGCTGATTGAAATAAATTAGAAATGGGACAATTTCTTGATTGAACTGAGGACACTTCCTTCTTGTAAAATTTATGGAAGGTAACCGCGGACCGCCAATTACCTCTATCTAAGATTTGATCAATAGGTGTGTTGTCCAACCAGGACGAAGTTGCAACGGCTGCCCGAACACTCCCTGGACTGCACTCGATGCCGGCTTCTTTTAATACCTTTTTAATCCAGCCTCCTATGATCGTACGGGATGCTGGTTTAGATGCGCCACAAGTAGATATAAATAATGATTTTATCTCACCTCGACGTGAGGACGAACACTCGAGCAATTTTAGAGTCCAAATGACTGGGCATATGTTTGGGTTAGATACACACCTTCGTAATCGCCAACCAGACTGCCTATAAGTTGTAGAATCCGTTTTCGAACCAAACTGTGGCCATAACACAATAGAATCTTGTTCTACAATAAGACTGTCGCTATCGACTCTCAACAAAGTTAAATCATGGATTCGCCGGCCCGAACAAAGAAGAAGTAAAATAGCTGCCCTTTTCGACACTTCGAACAGAGATTCACTACCTGGACTGTGACTTTGAAGGTGGTTAGTCAGTAAGTTGACGTCCCAAATAGATTTATGTTTTGGAGGTTGTTGCAACGCTATACCTTTTAATGCGTGTTTTACAATAGGGTGTGAACTAAGAGGATCGCCAGCTACAGGTTTGCAAAAAGTAGAAACGACAGACTTATGCAAGCAAATTGAGCTATAAGACAATTTAACAGTCAATGACAGGTCGGTAAGAAAACGAGCCAGATCCTGGGGCCTAGGATTATCAGTACTCACGTTATTATCACGAGACCATTTACGCCACCTTAGCCAGGCGGGTTTATACGAGTTTATGGTTGAATTCCTCCAACTTTTGTTGAGAAGATTAATCTGATCTTCGGTCCATGATGTTAGCAGGGACGACCACCCTGTATCAACCACACCTCTAAATGTAACTGGTTGACTTGAGGAGGAGGGCGGTTGGTCTTCGTGTCTATCAATACCTGTTCCAAATTCGGAATCGGCAGCGGGGGCTCGAGCGCGCGGGACTGAAGATCTGGTCTCCAAAATACTTTCTCCCATCGAGGGACCACTATCATGTACGTACCTTTCGCTTGGTTCAAATGGATGAGCACCTTGGGAATCAGGCACGGAGGGGGAAATATCCACCCTAACCTGTATTCCCATTTCCTGCTGAAAGCGTTTAGGAACTGGGCTGCCTGATCTCCTGCTTCTATTGATACGTAGTTCGGAACCACGTGGGCTTTTCGGGAAGCGAAAAGATCTATCTGGGGAGTTCCCCATTGGAGAAATACCTTTGACGTCATTAAACTTGAGAGGTGCCATTCCGAAGTCGCATCTGCTCTCGAAAGGCGGTCGGCCACGTAGTTGTAGCGGCCGGGAATATGAAAAACGCTCATATGGATATGATGCTGGTCTAACTCGTTCAAGATCACGTAGGTCAACTCCAAGAGCGGTATCGACCTTGTGCCCCCTTCGTTCCGCAGATAGGATACTACTGACCTGTTGTCGCTCTGGATGAGGAGGCTGGAATTCTGAATCATTCGAGCTTTGCGTTGTAAGACGTAAACAAACCTGTTTAATGATTTCAGATTGAAAACAGGACGAAAGCTTGGCTTTGGTCCTTTCTTCTTCACAAGGAATATATTGGAAACAAAACTCGGAGCTATCGGGGCCCGTTCTATGACTTTCTGATTTATCAATTGTGAAATTTGGATTTCCATTTCCTTTGAATAATGAGTGTGCAATCTTAACGGAACTCGAGAAGGGTGAATTAACGGCGGTTTCTCTAAGAACGGAATCCGATAACCCCGAATCACTTTTAATATGTACGGAGGCGGTCCCAATTTCCTCCAAACCTCTACCCGATGTTTGATTTGGCCCGCTTGGAAATGTTGAGTAGCATAGTCAATCGTCCCTCCTAGAGTACTTGCGTGCCGAACGAGCAGGGGCTCGCTCACGCTTCGCTCGCAGTGGCTGTGAGCGAAATGTTTCTTCCCACCGGCGCTTTCGGCCCTGCGCGGGCGCGGCCAGCGCTCTGCTAGAGCCGGCAGCGCTGTGAGTGGGCGCGCTGCGAACAGCCGGTCCTTTGCGTGGGCCTTGAGCACTGCTTCCTTGCGCAGGAAGCGAATGTTTGGAGCCACCTTGCGCAGGTGGTTTGGATTGAACAAAAACTTTGCTGATGCCGCCCTGTCTCGCGATGAAATCAGATAACTTCGTATCCTCAAATAAATGATCACTAGAAGGAGGAATCTTACGTAACGCATCCCTCAAATATTGATTTTGAGTATAATTGAGAATTGCGTCACGTCGTTGTTGAATGACGTCGGCGCGACGTCCGCAAACCATTTGCAAAAGATGTAAATTTACCTTCAAATATGACGAATCAGCCCCAGAAAAAATTTCGTTTAATTTATTACAGACATCGTCAGTATCTGGCTCGGGTTGTTCATTTAGCCACGATATTAATTGTTCCAAACCCTGCTTTAGAGCATCATTTTGCACAACAAGAGCATGCGAAATGGCCGCCAAAGAGCGTTCGGTAACTTTCCACGAAAGATTGCGATCAAAAGATTTCACTAAATCGTTACACTCTAAATCCACGAACCCCGGAGTTGAACAATATAATTTTTGAGCTTCGGAAAAACGAACTTGGGACCAATCAGGAGAATTAAAATGTTGTAATTTGTTAATCAAGGCTAAATGAGGTTCCGAGGTACGATTGGTTTCACTTTTAAGGGTAGTTTCAAATTTCAACTCGATATTTTTCTCTGAACTTTTTGTTTCTACCCCCGGATTTTCATTAATAATATTTGAGGCTGGTTCGTCCTGAGTAGGCGCTATGGATAGATCTCTCTCGAGATCACTTGCGACCCCGATTGAGAGAACATCACCATCATCTTTACACATTTTGTCAGAAAAAAGTAAAGCATGCATTTCGGAAAATTGCCTAGACAGTTTATCAACAGAATATTCAAGTCTACTTATCCGGTTAATCCTGGAGTGATGACGGCGCTCGCGCTGCCTGCGTCCATCCCGGCGCGGGTCTCGGTCTCCATACCGATGTGGACTCCGATCACGATCAGGTCCAGGACCTCTACTCCGATATTCGTAAAAAGATGATTCGCTTGAACCATCGCTATCGTTACGCGGGGAATACATCGTAACCAAAAAATTAAATTTGGAAAATATCACTTTTCAACGAAAATAGTTTCAAAAAATTTACGACAAAACGTAACGTCCGCATGAAGCGACGGAAAAATCGCCAATGAGCCACACACCACGTGGGCTCGCGATCATGGCGGAGTTTTTGGCGGCAAGGCTTGTCATTGGTTCGCTCGCCCCCACCGGAGCTGCTGGATTACTTCACCAGGGGGCGCTGCACTTGCGTTCACACGGGGAACGAATGTTCGTACAAGCGACGAATGGTATCGTCTCTCTCAATTGACAATAGACTTGGAGTAAGGGACAGAGAGCTTAATGAAGTGTTCGTCGCTGGAGCACCTTACCGGATCAAAATCTGATTCGTATTCAATCTCCATGGGCATCAGTTGATGGTGAAGCCTCGGCCTTTGCACCACATCTGGTAACGAATGTCCTTCCAGTACGGTGTGCATCACCGTCTAGAACAAAACCACAAAACATGAAAATTACAAACAATAATAAGAAAATGTCTTGTGTAACTAACATGTAAATGGCTGTAAACATCTAAATACCAAAGTGCACGTGTACAGCCAAAGGCTGGAGCCAGGGCAGAGCAGATCCGTTGTGCGTGCAGTTGTAATGTATTAAACTGTAAGTAAGATGTACGTTCAAACGCATGACGCGTACACCACACCGCTCATCTGATATGCCCCAGCCTTTATAGTTCTTTATAATATACACCAAGAAATGGCGATTTAACTATTGAATTCATGCCTAATTAATTAACAAAGAAAAAAACTAAAAAAAAAAACAATAATTTGAAAGTGCAATATTAAGACAGCTAAGTTGCCAGGACGCAAAAGCTTAGTAGTGGAGAGTCAGCCCTCGTAACGGCAGCTTAGCGGGGTATATCACGGTAGTCAAAAGACAGAAGATGAAAGGGACGCAGTTATGCGTTAGAATGAGATACAAAATACACCGCACTCACTCTTGCACATAACTGCGTCCCTTTCGTCTTTTGTCGCCAGTGAAATAGGTGCATACCAAGGCGACTTGTGTAGTGATCTTAGTGCCGCCAGCCGCGCCGAGCACCAGCTCAGCCACGCCGTCCGAGTTGAGTATGACGCTGGGCACCATGGAGCTGAGCGGCTGCAGCCCCGGCGCCAGCATGTTGGCGGGCGAAGGCGGCATGCCGTACGCGGACGCCGTGTTCGGGATCGCAAAGTCATCCATCTCGTTGTTCAACATAATGCCCAGGTTTGTTGACCGCCGCTGAGAACCCCATCTGGAAACACGATGCGAAACGAATTCGTAATTATAAGCTCATGTGTACGTCCATCACAGCCAATATAGCCAATTTTCTACTGGATCGATTGTCTTATTGCTGCTTTGCTTACCACAAGATAAGTACGAGTAGATCAGGTAGAGACCACTGCACTTACCTCATGGTCCAAGAAAACAAGGTCTTACAGTTAGACCACGTGACTGACACAAGCCTACGTCATTTTACCTGTTCATCCTTGTCGAATGCGTGTAATAGACAAGGATGAACAGCGCAAAATGACGTAGGCTTGTGTCAGTCACGTGGTCTAATTGTTAGACCTTGTTTTCTTGGACCATGACTTACCTAATGAATATAAAAATTGTCTGTGACCGACAAATGTAGGTAGCATAGATTCGCAAAACTTCAAGATGAGATGATGTCAATGAGCTCATAATGAACGCATTGGTATTTGCAGAGAGGTGGGAGAGCCGCTAAGCGAAGCGGCTCTCCCACCTCTCTGGGTATTTGTCTGTCAGACCTTGACTTCGGCCCTAGGCATTCATGTTATTGTCAAAGAGAAATCGTTGCCTTTTGTTCTCAAACCTGCGAGGAGGTACGTGCACTGCTTGCCTACTGCGTGCATAATCTCCTAAATAAAGAAATTTTTTAACGTTGGATACATTATGTATGACAAACTAAAACAATACAATTGTTCCAACACTTATGTATGTAAGAATATTTATCTGAATACTTGTCTTAAAAAAAAATACAAAAGAGTATCATCATCATGTCGTATGGCAGCTACCGCCATGGATCCTATATAGAAATTTTTAGGTTTTTCAACCACTCCTCGGCGGCCGGGGTGAGACAATGCAGCTCGGTAATACCACCGGAAAATGAGTAGAGTGGACAGTCGTTCACAATGTGGGCCAGAGTAGATACCCCGGTACTGTTCTTTCTATTCTTTTAGTTGTTTCATTCTATCAAGTAATTAAGTGGAAAATAAATGTATTGGAAATGTTCTACCTAAATTGTAACATTGTTCCTCATATTTTCAGTGTCGATTTTTATTTCTATTACACCAACGACGACGTGCTGTTTATTTTGCACGCTACATCAGCGCTCTTTTATATTAAACGCTTAGCTTTATCGCTGCCTCGTTTATTGCATGACTGTTATATTCTGTATTATCTTTTAGCAATTAAATTATTTGTTTATGTATGTACCTACACTTGTTTTTCGTACATCGCACATCGAAGGAAACACAGCTCTCCGAGGAATCGCAACGTTTCCTTAATTTTTTCCGGTGCTCGTATACCTAGGTGGCTCGGGCATGATAACGAAAACCTAAATACGTACATTTTATAAACAAGTAACAAGCGGTGAACAAGCAATGTTGATATCTAGACAGTTACAAATCGCGAAGGTAGGTTTTATCTATTTAGCTTGATTTTATCTAAATTAATACACATTGAAGTCTGACGAACATGCAACAAAGATATCCTATCTGATATTTAGTTACGGATAAGTATTGTATAATAAAACTAGTACACAGCGATTACTATAATGAATGAGGTAGACGAACGATGTTGTGTCGTGGTTAGATCCGACACGCTATGTATGATATCAGAAGTGGGATAGGTAACTGATTCATACAAAAACTACAATAATATTAGTGTCTAATAAATACGTAAAAGAACGCAGTAATATATTCTATGGTTTTTTGGTAATTTTAATTCTTCTTGTACTTTTCAGTCATTCCACTGTCGTAAATGGTAAGATAACAAACGCATTTTAAATTAGTAGCAGTAATTATTAGAACCTCTCTGGTATTATTTACCCCTTCAGATAACAATGCCCGAAGGCAGAGGCGCGGTCCAGTTCAATTCAAAATAGTTTTAGAGGCAGAGTCCCTCGGACTATGTCTCCTTCATGATGTTTCCTGTAGCAACGTGCTAGGCTTAGGTCCGAGTCTCTCCCGAGCCACCCATAGTCTCCTTGATATATTATTATGACTACTTTGGGATAAAGCCTTCCGCTCCTCCGGAAATCCGGTCACCGGTGAAGCTAGTTACGTCGATTTTGTGACACAAGCGTAGGTCAATGGGAAACTTTCCAGTAGCAAACTAAGAAAAAAAAAAACCCTCATTATTCTCATTGTTCTCATTATTTTATTAGACTAGCGTCATCTATGGGAATCTTAAAGAATGCGCTCGTTTTTTTTTAACTCCAAGCTGTCAGAACATCTCCCATAAAAAAGACGTGTGTGTGTGTGTGTGTTACTCACATGTAGTTGATGGTACTAGTGGCGGACACGACGCTGCCGTCCGGAGCGACCACGATGACGTGCGCGGTGCCGTGGTCGTCGGCGCCCTCGAACAGCGCGCCGTAGTGGCGCCAGTCAGAGTACGTGCGCGCGTCGTCCACCGCCTGCCGGTACGACTGCGCCCACGCCGGCTCCGACAAGTTGCGTTGCAGCTGCGACACAGGAACATCAGTGGGGTCGATAGCCATAGCACAGAAAAAAGGTACCCAGTAATTGAACTCCATACAAGAGCGCCCGAATCGTCGCACGCACACATAAGAATCACCCATCCACCCATCATACTAATATTATAAAGAGGAAAGATTTGTATTTTGTGTGTGTGTGTGTGTATGTTTGTAATGAATAAACTTAATAACTGCTGAACCGATTTCAAAATCCTTTCACTATTAGAAAGCTACATTCACCCTGAGTAACATAGGCTACCTTTTACTGCGGGAAAATGCCTCATTCCCACGGGAATAACTGTGAACGCGGGCGGAGCCGCGGCGGAAAGCTAGTCCTTCATAAGAAGATGTGTTAGCGGCCGTGTAAATGATTCTTATGTGTGCGTGCGACGATTCAGGCGCTCTTATAAGGATTACTGGGTATCTTTCTTCTGTGGCCATAGTAAACATTTGTTTTGACAGACAGATACAACGCACGCAATAGCTTGACCAAAACTGCTGCGCAACGCCTCAGGAATACGCACGCGGCAAGGATAGACATAGATATTATAGGGGAGAAGGGTTTTTTTGGGGATGAAACTCGTGAATGTATAACAACATGGAGCAGCCTGCAACCCTGTCCCCCACCATGCACATTATTGCACATACCTAAGGCGTCGAACAGCTATTTCGTTCGGTCAAACTAGAATAGAATAGAAATTTATAGCATATAGTAAGTGTTGGATGACTTGGATGCTATGTCTTTTTCAGAAATTCAATGAGAATGAGCAACTAACCTCCATAATGTCGTAAGGCAAGTTGGTGCGCAAGGGGTCCCCGAGGCCGGTCCTCTTGGCGTAGGCGTACTTGAAGGTCTCGACGACGCGGTGCCAGTAGAGGTCGGAGCCCGCCGGTATTGGCGAGCCAGCGCCCACCCAGTCCCTCAGCATGTTCAGGATAAACGCCAGCACCGACCCTGAGCCCGGCAGAGGCACCGAGTAAAGGGTGCGCCCGCCAGCTAGCGGCACGCTGATTGGCTCTTGCCACTCTACCCTGCAGGCATATGTAAGGATGTACAGATTACTGGATGTCGCTCGTTTGAATCATCAAAATTTCTACTTAAGGGGCCTACAGGAGCTAAGTGGCGCCGCCACCCTTTAAAAATAATAACTCGAAAAATATTCAATATTTCAAAAATGTAAAACGGCGAAACTAGACGGTGTTCTGTAGGATCTCGCTAGTAGTTAAAGATGGAACATCTTTTTACGGGTGGGGGCGCCACTTAGCACCTGTAGGCCCCTTAAACCAGCAGTAAGAAGTATAAGATTACTTGACAATAATAGTAAGATACAATAACGAATCATTTATATTATTTTATTATCCTGATTTTGATATAAGTAAATTATATTCAATGAAATCTTTCAATACTTAATCTCATATCAGAACAGAAGCTTGCTGTTTGAAAATTGTCGAATTGATATTTATTTATTTATGAATACAAGGAAAGACCAACAGCTATGCTTACATATTATAAAACATACAATAGCAACAGAAAGCCAATTACAGGTCTCCACACATAGGCTACAGAACATGTAAATAAGAAAATATATTAACTTGAAATTGCGCAGGTCGTCCTCCGTGACGATGCCATTGAAGCTCTGAATGTCGCTGGCGAGGGCCGCGGTGAGGCTGCCGTTGTGGATCGCCTCCGGGCCATCCTCGGCGATGATGTCCAGCGTGCGCGCCAGCGTGGGCTCGCGGATCAGGTCGCCCTCCACCCACACCTTGCCCGTGGCCGGGTTCACGTACACTTCCCTGCACAAAAGTAAAAAGCCAGGCGGTGAATAATATTGATTTATTTGCTGGATTTGCTGACCTGACTAGACGAATCTTGCACTCCCAACCCGTTTTTTTCTTCCCATAGTTCACCTCAAAATAACTGGGTGCTTCCTAGTCAGTTACAAAATGTTCAAGTGTGGATAAAAACGTAATACATACTATGTTCCGAGCAATGGTGTCCTAGTTCTTTTCAAGCTTATGGCAACATTGTTATGCAAATGGCTAGAACAGCGGGTTCCGCGATACTTCTGTAGGGGTTCCGCAAGAATTTAGAAAAAAAAGGTCATGTGTACAATTCACACGTGGTAGAAGTGAAACTTAAAAAAATGTTGGCTTTAAGATAATGAGACGTAAATTAATGAGATCTAAAATTTCGGGAAGAGTAATAGTTAGTTAGTAGTAGGTTCGGGCTTCTTGGGGCCCCCTTCTAGGGGGGAAAGCTTGTGCGCTCTCAGCACTCGACTCCTTTTGTTGAAGAGAGCATCAAATTCACAGAAAGATTGTAGGTTTTATTAAAGATCATAGTGATAGGTACAAAGTTTGATATCTCGCCGATATCGAGGTACTTGAGACTGTTATATTGTACTTTTATTATGCTTATTAATAAAGATTACACTCCGTCAAGTATTTCACCAAAAAAGATTGAGAACCGCTGGGCTAGAATATCCCTATTACTCATGTGACAAAGCTTTACAAAAAAGTTGACTGCTTTACATTTTTAAGAGCGCACTAACATTGTATGCTACGAGACAGTAGGTAATGGTCTAGGATTGAGAAATAGGAACCAACCTCATAGATGGTTCCGCCAAAATCCGGTCGCTGTACTGGTTGAGAACTCTCGCCATGTAGGAGTTTACCCGATGACCTTGCCGACAGAGGTCCGCGGTGGGCCGAACCAACTCGCGCCAGGGAAGATTGCCGTACTCCCTGGAAGCATTAG
Organism: Teleiodes luculella; assembly: GCA_948473455.1. NCBI lineage: Eukaryota > Metazoa > Arthropoda > Insecta > Lepidoptera > Gelechiidae > Teleiodes > Teleiodes luculella. The sequence continues at coordinate 7,959,754 of OX419590.1, read as the reverse complement.
CAAGTGTAACAAAGGTAAACATTAGTTGTAGGCCAGATGACGTGTATGGTAAATCGATATGGATTTAAGATCACCATTAATGAAATGTGTCAACGTTACAAACCACAAAAAGAAGAAAGCTTATTACCTACTTAAAAAAAGAAATTCAACTGGACGACCTAACTCTTGACTACCAAATTAGGTAATCACGTGTGCCATCATGGGATACAGCGCAATGTAGGTATTAAAGATGTTGCTGAATTTTAAGGGGTGTAGGATGTCTGTTGTAACCAGGAGAGTAGAAGTTCTACCTGTATAGCGCGCCGTATCCTCTCAGCTCGCCCGGCACCGCGATGGCCAGCCCGCCGACAGTGGACGAGGCGTTCGCAAACATGTCTTCGTGCGTCGCAGCCGGCGCGCGCTCGCGAGCGTTCAGCACGCGCACGCGCCCCGTTCGCGCGTCGTAGATCGTCGCCAGAAAGCCGCCTCCCAATCCCATGCATTGTGCGCACGCGATTCCCTCGCAGAATAAAGTTGCGATTGCTGCGTCAACGGCTGACCCGTTCTTTTCTAGTATTTCTCTGTAATACACAATTGCTATTAAATTTTTTTGTATGGGATTATACTTACTTCGCGTGAACACCAGGACCAGGGACTCTTTGAATATTATCAGGATTGAGATATATTGTTGCGATAAAATTTGTCCAGGGCGCGGCGGACGAGGGCGCGGCGTGTGACTGCTGCCACTCCGCCCCCGAAAGTTTGTTTCCGCTTGGCACAAAGTCGACATTGTGACATCACAGATGTCTATTCATTCACTCTTACCTTGAACACAGCAAGGTTATACTATTCTAAGTATACCGGAAAAATGGATGCAGGAAAGGCATTTTATTCTTTACCTAAAATCTTCTTTTGCATAGTAAAATGAGGTTTGTTTCTATTATATCAGAAAGTTGTATATAGGTACACAAATCAAAAGACATTTACTTACACGTAGCATACAGGAACCGCCCCATAGAAGTATATTATAGGTAATAAATAATATACTTTCATTGTGTGGTGTAATTGTGGATAAGTATATTTAGTTACCTATTAAGAAACCAATAAAATTTAAATTATTTTCATGTCAAGAACGTGACGATTTGTTTGCGTTTAATAATAGTTTTACGGTCTGAGGTTTACAGTTCCGTGCGGCTCAACAGTTTTAAGTAGGTACATATATTAATGAATACCATTTTGTCGTCATATGTTCGTAGATCTTAAAGTTTTATGTTGTGTCTGAGGTGATGGTTGTATTTTGTGGCATAGAAATACTTTACCGGAAATTCCTTCACAATTTCGCCGGCCTGATGGAAACAATTTTTTTTTCGGATTTTGAACTTTTGGAAAGCTTTAGCTTTCATTTTCGGTGTGACTTCAGGTACAAGTAATATCATCATCATCATCATCAACAGCACACTGCTGGCTGAACATAGGCCTCTATCTACCATCCTCTACCAAGAGACGCAATCAGACGCGACGTGGGCCAATCTTCTACTGCACGCATCCAGCTGCTGCCAGTTGATCCATCTAGATCCTAGCGTGTGTAAGAATTATATGAGTGCTTGTCACTCACCGGCCAATTCTGGCGCACTCGTGGCCACCCGCGACTACGCCCGCTCGTGGGAAGCGGAGTGGCTCGCTCCCAGTACACGGCTGCAAGCCAATAAGGGTCATCCATTAATCACGTGAGGTTTCGGACCAACTAGTACGTAACAAGAATTATTCTAAAAGCAGCATTCTCCGGTATTTCATGGTTTCATAGTAATTTGCGAGTAGTTTATCGTTTAACATTTGTTCCAAACATAACCATGGCCTCACGTTCATAATGGACGGCCCTAACAAGATCTGGTAACTCACCAGAGTAACCGGCCAGTTCTGCTACCGTCGGGTCTGCCGCGGAGTACGGGGAGGTTAGGGAGGGTATTTATTAGGCTTATTAAAGTCTATAATTATCGATAATAAAAGAATATTTATCCTACTGTTCGTTGCCCGCGGACTTGTAGCGCTGGTTATGCATCTACTTATTTTGAATTTTATTAAATAGAAGTGAATTGCTGTAATCTTTGCATTGCTTGCATCGCACAGTTATCTTTGCGTGCCTAGTCTTTACTCTTTACTAGGCATATACCTGTGCTACCTTTATATGTAGACTATGTAGTCTGTCTCCGCAGCCAGAGTTTACCCGCGACATAGACTAGGAATAAAAGCCAGAATTTTGATTGTCAGAAGCAAATCTTGTATCCAGTGGCTAATAGTGCTTTTCCTGGGTTTTGGACACCGCTGAATCCGAAAATCGCTATTCAGTTCGCTAGCAGTTCTAAATTTGACTCCTTGTGCCACAAATAAGGCCGCCGAAAAAATTGAATAAAAAAATATTAATGTGGGCACGTGGGGTATCAAATGAAAAGGCATGATGAGTAGATTACAAATATTATGTAGCTGCTAGTAGCGATTTTCGGAATCAGTGAGGTTCAAAACCCAGGAAAAGCACGCTCTTAGCAACTTGTTACAAGATTTCCGTCTTACCTCAAAAACTAAAGCGAAACCTAAATTTATTTGGTGGTCTATCAGTGCGCTTGCACCGGAACTGTACTTACCGTCCAATACTCGCGCATTCGTAGCCATTTGCAGCGACAGCAGCGCGCGGAAAGCGTTGGTGGTCGCGCCCGGCCCACGGCTGCAGCACCAGCACGGCCACCAGCGCCCCCACCAGCAGCGCCGCCGACACGCTTCCCACCAGCAACCAGCGCCGCGAACACGACCAGCTGGACCACAACACACCAAACAGTCACAATCATCATCATCATCATCATTAACAGCTCATACATGTCCCAACCGAGGGGCTCGAGCCTACCCTAAAACCAGGGTGAATAGGCCTTAGTCGACCACGCTGGCCCAATGCGGGTTGGTCAACTTCACACACAACCCTTGAATTACTTCGCAGGTGTGTGCAAGTTTCCTCACGATGTTTTCCTTCACCGTAAGAGCGTCGAATAAACGTACATATGAATTCGAAAATCGAAAACACATTGGTACGTGCCGAGGTTCGAACCCGCGAACTTCTGAATGGAAGTCAACGGCCCTAGCCACTAGGCCACCGACGCTCTTACAGTCACAATACGAGTAGGTAACCTCCTAAAACCCCTTCCAACCCACCGTCCACCTCTCGAGACCACCTGGGTGAACGGTCGAAAAATTTTTTTTACTACCGTACACCAGTCAGTAATATCACTGAAAATCAGTGGTGACGGTCCACCACCATGGAATTTAATACTGGCTGTTAAGACAGTCCACCTCTGAAAGTTCCATCAAAACTTTCCACCATCGTCAACGAGGAATTTCTTGACTACAGAAAAAGGAAACGTCACGGGACGTGTCTTTCCGTTCTATACAAGGCCAGAACGCAAGGGTATGAAACTAATCGCGTATAGATTGGAAATAACTTTTTTACTAAGTTCTTCCAATCCGTAGCAGAGCAGTACGCAAATACTCGCGTATACTTCGTAGTAACGTAGAACTATTTCTTATTCCATAACTAGCGACCCGCCCCGGCTCCGCACGGGAAAATGGTTATTGTGGGTTATCCTTCAGTATATTATGCATGTATTATACATATAAACCTTCCTCTTGAATCACTCTATCTATTAAAAAAAACCGCATCAAAATCCGTTGCGTAGTTTTAAAGATTTAAGCGTACAAAGGGACATAGGGACATAGGGACATAGGGACATAGGGACGGAGAAAGCGACTTTATTTTATACTATGTAGTGATATACAGCGCCAGCGCCATACGGACTAATCGTGTAGGTATCGGAACAAGCGCGCTAAACTCTAGACTACGATTTGTACGCGAGCACTTGCATGCGCGCCATTATGATTTATTGACCTCTCTTTCTATTTCATGGTGATACATATCTGCGTGTCTTTTTCAAATATTGCGTCATCTTTCGGCACGTGCTATTGTTTTAATGGACGGTTTTTTTTTGTTTCTGCACAATTAATTCATAAAAAGTGGTAAATACAATTAAATACTTCATTCAAATATGAAAAATGGTTACCAAGGACACTCTAGAAGAGTTTTTACTTAGTATATGTGGTGAATTTGAATCTACGAAAAAGTTTAAGGTGATCATCAAGTACAAATTGGGAGAAAGTAATGAAGACTACTCTGTATTTTGTGAGGTTTTCACTGAAATTTTTTCTACATTCTCAAACAATTGAACGAATTGGGTTGTACGTTCAACAAAAATTGATTAATAGATTACAAGCAGGCCGACCTTCAGCATCTACTGTAACAAAAAATAGGAAAAGGAAATACGACCTAGCATATATGCTACGCCTCGCATAATATTAATAATGCTCGTTGAAATGTACTTTTTTAATATAAATAATTATATTTATAAGTCGTTGTTATGTATTTAATCCTACCTAATAAAATAAAATAACATATTTTACTGAATCGAAAAATCTAGACATTTTACACTCATGTCAAGTGTAAGTAAGTGTATACTGTGTAGTATAGTTAGGAACGAAGACGCGAGCATCCACGTTACAAACTATACACGATCAGTACGCTTAATTCGTGTATGCATTGGAATAACAGAGTTAAAAACTGCATTACAATATATACGCGAGCAGTTTCCTATGGCTGCGTTCTGGCCTTGTATAGAATGGAAAAACGCTCACGGGACGCCTGGCAGATGTGAAACATTGAAATATTTTATAATTTACTTTTTTAGTTTTAAACGAGTATACACTTTATACATAGATAGTTACAAGTTTTATTTAGTACCTAAATATAGCATGGCTACCGACACGACGACGCCCGCTCGCCACGCCAATAATCAGTTTTATCTATCCCTCGCTTATTAGATGTTTCACATTTAAAAAAAAGTATAATCTGGTCTGGTGTAGGTATTGCCTAAGGTATGTGAAAGTAATAACAATGTATATTTCTACTCCTTTTTTCCCTAAAGCTGTCAGAAAATGAAAATCCATTCCACTAACTCTCTATCTCTATCTAGGTATTCTAGGTAATGTGTGAGAAGCTCAAGAAGTTGTCAAACGCGACATAGTGACATAAGTTTCTGTCACTATCCCGCACTTCGACACCTTCTTGAGCCTCTCGCATTTCTGTAGTAGCCCTGCAGTTGTGTTGTGTGTTCATCACAACTGGTTTTTCTGCAATACTTTAAAACCATTAAATTAAAACGCTTGCGCGAATGCTTGTCGGTACCTACCTTACATTGATTGATGTGTTTCATCGTTCGCCGCTGGATTCGACCCCTATAGAAATGCAGTACACGCACAGCAGACAGAAGATACGTTCTCATTGTAGTGGCCCAGTACTATAATGGTACTATCTCAAAGCTTGTTATGTGCTCTGAATGTCTTCAGAACATCTTCATAAAAGAACTTTTACATTTTACGTGAAACGGACACTATTAGATACTGCTGATACCGGGACCTGCACCAGAAAAAAAAAACTAACTCTATTTTCGGTGCCTGTACTGCATTTTGACAGGGGGTGAAACGAACGGCGACTTTCTATTATAAGTTTTATGTGAGCAATGAATTCTTCACCAATACATAGATTAATTTTATGTAGAGCTGCAAGAGATAGAGCCAAATCTGTAACTCTTCAGTATACTGAAGGTAAAGATATAGGTGTCTTTACAAAGTCGTAGTCATTAAATAACTGTTAAACATGTGAAATGTTGCAGGATGTTTTGTTGGTTCTTAATTTTACTCATAAAATGTTTATAGAGGTGTACAAAGCCCTCGCCAAATCGCGAAAATTGGATGAAACTTTAAACGAATTTTATTGCAACAATACTTCAAAAGAAAAAAAGGGACAAGTGGCGCCTCCAGAACAGGCTTTTTATTTTTTATTCAGACCTTAAATATACGTTTCACAACGTGTTTTTGATTTTAGTATTCACTATATCAACATGTTTAGAAACGCTCGTTCCTCAAATTTCTTAGTGAGTACCTCTTACGACGACGCCTCCATAGAGGGGCTTGTATTTGTTCTGGTCAAGTATTGTCATAATAAGCACCTCGTTTGGACACGTTGTACAGAGAAACCTAGACCTTTAATATGTTTGACATTCGTGGACAGCTCTGATGTGTAATTCCGTCTGCCAAGCTGAGCGAAGGGGCAACAAAGTTCTTTTAACAAGCTATGATTCGTAATTCGTGAATAAGTAAATGAACCTCAAGGCGCTCTAACTAGATGTATATATAATTTACTCGTGTCTACATACATTACAAATAGCTGTAATCACTTAAATTATATCATCTGCATAGTAGGTACGAACCTCTAAGTTTGTAGTCACAAATTATTCAACACACATTTAAATTGTATGGTAATTTGCTGGTTTCAAGCATGATAAAATTTTAAAAATCCTAAAATAATTTCCAAATTTTTTAATAAATACTGTGAGATTTGAGTATTGTCAAAACGAAGTCAAAGCTTGAGTCAAAATGACTGCTTCAGCGTGTCAAATTTTTGTTCATTAAATTATTTCTTTTTTATTAAAATAAGGTTTTGCTGTAGGAAAAATTAAGGCAACCTTTTTTCGAAAAGTAGCGCTTTTTTAATAATAATAATATACTTTATTGACACAAAGAAAAACATTACAGGGAAAAATACAACAAATTAAATTCAAGAAGTCAACAGGCGGTCTTATTGCTACGGTAGCAATCTCTTCCAGGCAACCTTTTTTGCGTATTACCTATCAGTCTGCATTTCTTTATCATGATCCTTTCAGCTGTTAGTGATATTATAGTAAATATTTATCATAAATTAATCGAAAAAGTTACAAACAGAAAAAGTTTTTTTATTATTTTAACATTAAGTACAGTAAACTAACTAAGCACTACCTACCTACACGTTGTTATTCTACAATACATTAATTGTATTCATACTAAACTGTTGATAACTTCAAAAGCATTTAAGTACAAAAAACCAGACGAGTGTATTCAATGAAACCAGTCTTAAATGTTTAAAAACCTGTTTTAAAATTAGGTAACAAATTTGGCGCACATAATATTTTAAAATGTACAATTTTTAGGGTTCCGTAGCCAAATGGCAAAAAACGGAACCCTTATAGATTCGTTATGTCTGTCCGTCTGTCTGTCTGTCAAACTTGGTAAGTAGATGTATTTTGTGAACCGCATTAAGATTTTCATGAAAAATTAGAAAGAAAACAATAAATTTTGGGGGGTCCTCATACTTAGAACTGAAACTAAAATAAAAATTATTTTCGTCAAATGTGTGGGATATCTATGGATAGGTCTTCAAAAATGATATTAAGGTTTCTATTATCATTTTTTTCTAAACTGAATAGTTTGCGCGAGAGACACTTCCAAAGTGGTAAGATGTGTGTGTCCCCCTCTAACTTCTAAAATAAGAGAATGATAAAAAAAATATATATATTATATAATGTACATTACCATGCAAATTACCACCGAAAATTGGTTTGAACGAGATCTAGTAAGTTTTTTTTTATACGTCATAAATCGTAAACCGCAATTTCCCTTTCACTATTATTAAAACATCGATCAAAGTTAGAACGACCTACAAGAACTTTTATATTATGTTACTTGCTGATACGGAACCCTTCATGGGCGAGTCCGACTCGCACTTGGCCGCTTTTGTATGATTATGCAAGTCAATGCGAGTGCTGCTCAGCTGCGGTTGTTTTCTCGATACCAACTTGCTAGAGAGACTTATACCTTTGTAATAATATTATTATGGAGATTTTCCTTATTATTGATGTATGGTGGGGTTTATTAACCTGTGGTTTGATTGAACACGTGTCAACAGAGGGTGTTGTTTCAAAGGTTATTCCTGATTTCAGGATTCGTGAAACATTGAGTAACGCGGGCTTACCGCCTTATATATTACAAATGCAACAACTGTCTAAGTGGATCTATTAAAAGTGAAGAAATCAAGAAAACATTCAATAGCGATGTGGCGATTTTATAAATGAGAGACGACACGGCCACTGACCATTATATTCGGGACAAGGCCGCATGCCGTAAAGGATTGTTCTGATCACATCGGTCATCGTACCTATATATATTGTCACTCTATTTAGTATTCTGTGCTTAGGGTTTATATTCCTAGTCAGAATATTGATAAATTTGTTATCATGTAATGTTACTCATTTGAATTTTTAGTCTGGGTGTGCCGAAAAACATTTGGGGAACTTAATTCCATTCGTGCCGCAACGATCTGTCTTCATCAATGTAAGACAACCGAGATGATAATCAAAACCTAATCAATGTATAAATACATTACATGAATTACCCTACTTTAATGTTAATGCAATGATATTTAATCAGCGCGAATATAAATTGCTGCTTTATCTGCTATGAAGAAGTTTGGAAAGGATTTAGATAAAGGCAATTAAATGGCTGTAATAACCGCGTCGTCGTCGTCGGCGCGCCGCCCTCAAGTAGCTGTGGTAGTATACTGAAATTGTTAATAATGATAAGAAGCGTAATTTCTCTTCTCATGTTTACAATCTAATATTATTTATAAACAAGAATGTATATTAAAAATTTTTAGCAGGCGCTATAAAAATTTGATTTAATTAAATTTAATTTAAGACTAGGAGTTCTGCATTAATTCTGTGTAAAGACTAAAAACATTTCTTTATATCTATCGGGTGAATTACTGTAATAAAAATAAAACAATATTCCTGTCCTGATTCAACTAATTCACTTTATAAACTTGTATTAATTAATAGGTATCCGAAGAACGTCATGTAACTGATAAAGGTAATATATACAATTGACTGTATTACCTTATAGATTGTCTTCCTGTGACAAAACTCTTTAAATAAAGATAAAAAAAAAGAATACAATAGATCAACTTTATTCATTTAGGTTCGTATTCAAGGGTTAAAAATGTCTTACGCAACTACGCAAATTCGGATTCTTGAATAAACATTATTCACTTGCGAAACAATGTAAAGTACCTAACCTTTCCGTATTGCGTGTTTACTAAATGTACCTCGTGGAGACTCCCCGTGGGGTTTTGGTCGGGTATATTTAGCATGGCGCTTTCAAAATATTCGAACTACTAAATATACCCGAGTTGGGGTGTCATGATCGGGTATATTTAGGAGTGAACGATGCGCGCCAAGTGTTTACAAATGTACCTTGTGGAGATTCCCTGTAGAGTTTTGGTCAGGTACCTAAATATATCTTAGTACAGTGATGATGATGATACTTAGTACAGCGCTTCCAAAATATTTTAACTACCAAGTTGTGATTTCATAATCGGGTGTGCTTAGGAGTGAATAGTATTTTGAATGCCAGCACCGTATGTCGAGAATAAATAGCAATAAATAGCAGCAGTCAGGTGACTTAGAATGACATATAGGGGTATGTTTCGTAATTAATTGTTAAATTTTACTTAAACACTAAGTATATGTGGTTAGTGATATGATATATGATGTGATGAACGGCCCCCTAGGTAGCGTAGTTGTTAATATGTCTGCCTTCGTTGCTGTGCTCTCAAAAGGGCCTCATATGTGAAACTATTTTATAATTTAGACCTTAAGATACCATATTATGATTGCAAATAAATAAATTGAATTGAATTCGAAGCACAGGGTCGTGGGTTCGAATCCCTGCCAGGGCAAACATTCAAACTAATAAACTTGAAGAAAAAAACGTTTAATGTGGTTAACCTACAGACACGGCAGCCATCGAAACTAAGTCAATCAATCATAGTAAACAAACGAATAAAGAAGGAAAAAAATAGCACGCGAAGCCGGTGCGCAACAGAGACGATTAGAGTAACGAAAGCTACGAATTATGTTCGGGTATAGATAGTAGCTACTAATAAAAAAAGTGCAGTCCTAACTATACCCGATCAAAGCCAAGCAGGCTCTTGTAATCTAAGCAGGGTATGTTTAGTAACGATTTATTTTTAAATGGTGCTACTATCTATACCCGATGTAGGTCGAGTCGGCGTGTCTTGCAGAGGTATATTTAGTAGTAGACACTTTGTAAGTTGTTCCTCCTAACTGTACCCGAAGATAGACAAGCTCGTGACCTCACTGGCGTCTCCACAAGGTACATTTAGTAAACACGCTTCCGTATTAGGTACTCGTCCAAATAAAATAACATTGAACTCTTACCCCCTGTGAATGCAAAATAGTAGGTAGCTATAAAATTTTGCTCAATTCGTACTATAAATACAGAAAAAAGAAGATATTATATAAATCTTATGCATCAGTTGTACTATAAATAACATAAGCAGACTTTTTTGCTTTTTTTTAATTCTTTCAGCTCTGCATAAAGAGCTAGTACGAACTTATTTCTCTACTAGCTTTCCGCCTCGAAGCTTCGCCCGCGTTAACAATTTTTTCCTTGGGAATGAAGAATTTTCCCGCGGTAAAAGGTAGCCTATGTTACTCCCTGGTCTATTCTATCTTTATACTAAGTTTCATTAAAATCGGTTCAGTAGTTACGAAGCCTATTCAAGGCGAGGTTACCTACATGAGCTGCGTACTTTTCTACGGTGGTGAATATTGGATGACCGGTTTCGAAAATAAAAATTAATCTAAAGATGCTGTATGTAAAACGAGTAACTATGTTACTAAGTACATGAAAACGAAAAGTTGATGAAAAAAAGACCGGAATACAGGGATGCACGTAAACAAATACAAACTCTTTCCGAAAAGTAGAGTATGAGCATGGCTTGGTTTTTTTTTCTCAAATTATCGGTTAGCTACATGTTAGCTGCTATCAAGAAATAATCGGCGGTACATAATGTATAAATAAAATAAACCATGTTTGTTATTCGTTCCACAGCATATGTACTTATTTTAGTTGCTGCTGTTTGGTAAACCCCTTGCTATTGTTGACGGACCGTGCGTGACTGAAACGTCACGTAAAAGAGTGACTAGGTACATGTTACAAAACAACAATAGAGGTAGCAACAGTACCTAAATGATAGAAATGTGAGTAGCATAAAAAGGTGTCCCTATTCCTTAAACTACATAAACTTTCTCGGTTTGAAATGGTGAATAAATTAATAAATAGGAAAGATAAATTCTTGATCAATTTTAGATCGGAATGCCTATAGCAAAATCAATTTTGTTGAATTAAAATTGACATCTTTGATAATACGATAATGTTAACCCATTTTTTGCGATTTTAAAGAATATATATGATAACAGAAATGTGGATTGTCCACAGCAATAAATCTTGTACAAACATAATAATCAGGCAACCCTTAAAAAATATTATCGTTAAAATTGACAAAACAAGAGACTTAGCAAACCAATGCTAATAATTAAATCAGGTAAGTATAGTAAATGTAACCTTGACTCCAAATTGACCAAGATGACTTCACTATTTTCAACTTCAAATTTAATTTTGAAGTTAACATAACATTAAGTACGTTCGTTCGTTAACAGCTCATATATGTCCCCACCGAGGGGCTCGAGCCTACCCTGATAACAGGGTGAATAGGCCTTAGTCGACCACGCTGGCCCAATGCGGGTTGGTCAACTTCACACACAACCTTTGAATTTCTTCGCAGGTGTGTGCAGGCTCCCTTTGTACGCTTAAATCTTTAAAACTACGCAACGGATTTTGATGCGGTTTTTTTTAATAGATAGAGGGATTCAAGAGGAAGGTTTATATCTATAATACATGCATAATATACTCAAGAATAACCCACAATAACTATTTTCCCGTGCGGAGCCGGGGCGGGTCGCTAGTGTATGTATAATAATTAAACAGTACAGCATGAAGTTGACTCTCTGACCCAGGTATATCCAATCTTCGATATCAGCTCATATATAGACCGAGGGGCTTGAGCCTACCCTGTATTTAAAGTGGTTTCGATTTCGACTAAGATGGTCTAGAGAGGTGATCAATCAGTCAACCTCAAACACAACCTTAGAAATTTTTCGCAGGAGTGTGCAAGTTTCCTCATGAGGTTTTTTAACTCCTGCTAAACGTACATCTGTCATACTTATATTATAAAGAGTGTGTGTGTGTGTATGTTTGTAATAAATAAATTCTGAACCTTAGTGTATAAATAGAAAAATTTCTTATGAACCGATTTCAAAAATTCTTTCACCATTAGAAAGCTGCATTCATTCACCCTGAGTAACATACGACTATCTTTTACCGCGGGAAAATGCCTCATTCCCAAAGGAAAAACTGTTAACGTGGGCGCGGAGCCGCGGCGGAAAGCTATTATATCATAAATTCGAAAATAGGAATTATTAGTACTCGCACCTCTCGAGAGGACAGCGGTCCTAACCACTACACCACAATAAAATTAAACATTTTAATGTTTGACACACGCAAATGACTTGCCAAATCTTAATTAAATCATCAAGGTAGAATAATATGCAAATCCCTCTTTACCATGTAAAAATAATTTCACACAGCATAATTTATTATCATATTTCATACTTATATTATATAGAGGAATGATTTGTATTTTGTGTGTTTGTAAGAATAAATTCAAAAACTACTAAACCGATTATAAAATTATTTCACCATTAGAAAGCTACATTCACCCGTAACATAGGCTACTTTTTACGGCGGGAAATGCCTCTTTCCCACGGGAAAACCTGTTAATGCGGGCGGAGCCGCGGCGGAAAGCTAGTATTAAATAAATTCGACCAAGTTTGTTAAGACCTGGGAAACTATAAAAATGAACAGATATAAATGACTAGAAATAATTAGAATTAATTATAACTGAATTATGAATCAACGTCTATTAAGTAATAGGAAATCGCAAAAAGCTTATATTGGTTTACTTTTAGATTCGATTTCAAATTAAACTCGTAAGCCGGAAAAGAGCTGATAATCTTCAAATGGTTGAAGATATTTTCTTGGATCATAGCTAAGAACACTCTCGATTGTGACACCTTGCAAACAAAAAAACTAGATCAAAATCGGCGCATCCGTTTAGGAGCTACGATACCACAGACAGACAGACACACACGTCAAACTTATAACACCCCTCTTTTTCGTCGGGGATTAAAAATAAAATTAAGGAAATAATATACATTAGTGTATACGATACGCGTAAAAAAAATTTCGTACTCACTTGACCATTGTGAACTCCAACAACCGCCGGCGACTACTTAGTTAGGTGCGGCGCGGCAGGGCGCACCGGTTAGACTGCCTGCGTCTGCGCAGATTGTATAGAGCAGGCTCAGCCTTAGCATTACACCACATCGCAGTTGCCAGAGTCGAAACAAGCATTTGATTCTCGCCATCTATAAAATTTTCGGTCAATGTACACGTGCCTGCCTCGCGATTTTGTTTCAAAATGTTCAGCTTGTTGTGTGTGACTGAACCTACAGCACCTTAAAGTAAGTAACAGTTAATGAGATAAAGCAATTAAATAAGTTTTTTTAAATAATAATGTAACACTTACCTGAATTTGCTTTGCCGCTTAATTATTTGAGCCATTTGTCCGTACGTATAATTACCCTCATTCTAGGTATAGTAGAGACAAGAGCACGCTTAAGAAGCTTCCTACTTTGGATTTTGGTGATTGCACCGTGCTTATTTCTTTTGAATAGTGGCGGTACGTTGCTCATGTTTAGCGTACCTTGTCTTGTGTAGGTAACACACATTAGGTTCTTTGAAGTTTGATTCGTTGGCTCTGTGACAAAACAATCTCGTTACTTTTCGTTTTTAGCCACATTATTAGGATTCAACATAATAGAAATTCGATTTAATGACAACAAACCCAGAAATTGGTTGTTTATGTTACCAAAATTTCCTACGTCTGGCAACTCTGCAAATTGTGAGTGTTCATAATGGTGAACTATAAATTGGGAGGGGAAAATGGCGGCAGGCGGCCTTATTTGTGCTCATACCTACTATACCGGGCTGTACTGGTACTATCACAAAATACCGGAATCGTAAGTATTATGTGGTGTCGTCACCTAAAATAAAATGAACAGATTGAACAGACTTCAGGCACAAATTACGTATAGCGGCGGCGCCTTCAGGGCATACCCTCGCAATTTAAAGTACAGCTTGTAGCTTTCTTCTAGTTTTCAGATTTTGGGAGAAATATGCTGTACCTACTGAATAATATAAAATGATATAACATAGCATTTCATTGCACAACATATAGCCATTATACGGTTATCGCGTGTCTACGTTTTATCGGCAGATAAAACATTTTACAAATACGTACTTATAATTTCTCTTGTATCATTATCTTTAATTATTCAATTAATCCAAGTGATTAAAAGTAAATTTTGACTGATTACATTGATTTTTATTTTACATGAATATAATATTCTGACGCGCTACCGAAACGAAAAAAGCAAATTGTAAACTAATCTAAATACTAGAAATTTTAGTAATAAATATTGTATTAAGTAGTACATACAGTTACAATAAATAATACGAAGTCAATATTTAGTACAAAATAATTTTATTGTTAAAAAATCTTAAAATGTATTTAAACTTTTAACTTAATAAAGAACAACTTATTTAATTTGGTAACTGCTCAGATTTTTTTTTTGTATGTGTTGATGTAAATAATCTGCTTGCAATAGTATACTATAACGAATTATTATAATTTAAAATTGATATCTTGTGATCAAAGAATAAAATTAGCAGCTATTGAAATCTTACGCGGTATCATCTCTATCATCTTTCTTATTTCTTAATTATTTACTTCTGTTATCATAAAATATGTACATAATTAATTATTTATAATAATAAGGCAACAAACATTGGTATAATTTTACAATTTCATCCAATCCGATGCATACTCTCATTTTATCTACTAAAATATATTATACAGTCATATTAATCGCAGTCAAGTTTCATAGTGTTTTTTTTAATAGTTATAAGTACCTACTTCATGGTTTTTAGAGTTTGAACTTAACTCGTGGTATTCAAAATAAGGGCAGCTGTAAAATTTTGTGTTATTTTAAGTCGAATGTTTTCGCATGCACCCTAAAATACATAAATTACCCCAATTTTGGTATTGATAAATATTAAACAAATCAATAAACACGTACGGTGAAGCATACCTAGAGCAATTAAAACATTGAAAAATAAATATACGATCGTTCACTATACCCTGGTTAGAAATAAGGGGCTACCAAAGGCTAAGTGGCGCCGCGCCGCCATCTGTTAAAAATAATTACTTGTGGAGTATAAATTTTTTCTAAAATACAGTAGGTCATTTTGAAGGTGGTCGTGCTATAATATAGGTGTGCTTCAAGCTATAATCCTCCCCTATGAAGCCTTTATGAAATTCAATAAAATCCACATTATAATGGGGCTAATTCGGTTTGCACCCGCCTTATTTTAACTAATTTTAGTTCATTTTTGACAGGACTTAACAAATCATGACACGATTAACGTTCGGATACACATTATCTCGCTCTGTGCATAAAAGGTTTCATAGGGGAGGATTATAGCCTGAAGCACACTAATATAAAGGCCATAAACAATATTTATAGTAGTTAGATATTTATAGTGGTTAGTTAGTAGTTTTTTGTATGCTGTAGTTACAGATAGAAAAATTGCTAAAAACTGCTACTTTTGGCAAATTTCCATCTGTAACTTCATGGAACTTAAACTATGGCTTCTATATTATTTTTTATATTTTAGTATTTATTTCTTTGACTAAGTTTGGCCAGGCCAGCTATTATTAATTATATCTGGATGAAGCTTCAATCAAATATTAAAGGGATACAGTGTATTATTTACTTTATCTAGACAGCTCAGTCATTATGTAAAAATAATTATAACTTTTACATAAGTACTTGAATAAAGTAGTAGTTATGGTTAACTGTTTGCTCTGTGGAAGGTAATGTGCAGAATGTGACGCGGTACAGACCCTTGATTGGCATCTGTATCATTTCATTATACAGTTTAGCAATACGCTAACAAACTAGCTGTATTTACATCATCTAGTTTTTTTTAGCACATGTTTTTTCGGAGCAAAACCATGTTAGTCTTACTTAACTCGAACCCTTTTATCTTGTCACTTTTAAAAAATTGAAATTCAAAACGTTTTAAAAATTTCGGGCGTGAATTCTGCTCGAGTCTAAAAAAAATTTCACGTTTTTAGTGCGCACCGTTGCCGCCGTGGTTCAAGGGATTGGCATTACTCTAATCGAGTAGAAGAAAGGAAGGGATTTTCTATATCCGTGCTTTTAATTTTGCATAAATTATTAATATCATCACTCACAGATTACAATTACAGTAGAGTTTCCAAATAATTAAATGAGCCCGATTCTACGTTTTACGCTCTAACGCGCTACGCTCCTTTAAAAACCATATTATATGTCCCTTTCATGCTCTTATCCCTTAAATGAGACAGTATTGTCAACTTAAATTTAGAGACAACAAATTTAGTTTTTATGTGTAGTTCGCAATAGTTTAGCAGGCATGCGAAAACATCCCATTTTTTTCTTGGTTTATGGCTTAAAATTAAGCCTAATTTGATAGCTACACTCTTATTTTAAATATTAATTCATGTCCCATCTTTTTCGATTCCCGTATGAATGAAAAAGATCAAGAACTAAATATTAGTTTAGAGGCTTTGGCAGAATTGAGCCCATTGTCAATAATTGATTTGTTTCCAGACTAAAAATATTTAAAAATCTACCTATTATTATGATTATAATGTTAATCTGGACTCCTTGTGTTAGGTGGTTCGTGGCCAAAACAGTGTTTGTGATCGGGATCTCTGTATGAGTTCTCATGTAACACACTGTGGGAACTGGTCCGGCATTTGGTTAAGCACAACTCATAGTCATCACTCAATGAGCGGAACAACACGTTCTCTTCTGCCGACAATTTTGACAGCACTACTTGCAGCATGTCCCTCTGAAAAGATAAAAATTGTATGGGTGAAAAAACATGACATAGAAAAACAGGGATGAACGATGTTAAATTTTTCTTTGTTGCATTTCTGAAGCAATTTTTGACTGCACAGCAAGTGTGCGTAGGCAGTGGCCTAAGGTTTTTTTTTCAATTGTAAAAAGCCTTTATTTAAAAATCCAGAAATATAACTTTGCATATAATTGGATGTAGTTTTTGTGTAATGTTATAGCAAACATACAGACAGACAATAATTTGATATTTTTTTGCTCATACTGCTTTTATGAAAATCCTCAATAAAGATTTCTTAAAATAAGTTCTACAGTGCAGTGGTAACCCTCACTAAATGCCATTTCTAACTAAGGGCTAGTTATCTGGTAAGGTTATACACCAGCCAGCAGTGGTCAACTTCATAGGCCAGGGTATCATTGAATATAATGTAGCCATACAAAATATTTGGATCTGTATTTTCTCAGAATCCAACCTGATAGAATTTTATTCTGTACTCACTTTTCCAGGATCCAAGCAGCATGAGACACAATGTTCATAGACAATGCAGCAGTTGTTATCCATACAAGTTTCACAACTGTATTTCTTGCTTGAACCACCCTCTGGATCACAGCAACCATTCCTCAATAAATCAAGCCTTTGACAGAAGTAACCTGAAATGAAGAACAAGGGTAATTGAAAAATTTCATGTTATTCTGTGCAAAGTTGATTATTTTTGTTTGTTTAATTAAGCTGCTTTGAATGTAATTCAAACTTCTTAGAGAAGAAGGAATGCCAAATAGAGAAAAGTTCTGTTGAAATGCTTTATATTTCATAGGTTCAATATAATTTAACATTTATTATACATAAGTTTTCCAAGAAAAAAAACCTTTCAAAACAGCTAACAGATGGCATTATTAATAAATAGTGAAGTAATTAATAAATATCAAAGTATTGGATTATAAAAAAAACATTCAAATTAACTGTCTGTTAACAGCTCATATTAATATAATATTGACGGCCTCGTAGCCTAGTTGGTAGAACGTCTGCCAACGAAGCACAAGGTCGCGGGTTCGAATCCCGCCCAGGGCAAACATTTGTGTGATGAGCACTTGTGTTTGCCTTGTGTCTGGATGTTGTGTATTTATATATGTATGTATATCAGCTGTCTGGCACCCATAGTACAGGCTCTGCCTAGTTTGGGGTCAGATGGCCGTGTGTGAGATGTCCCACATATTTATTTTTATTTATTTATTTATTAATCAACTAATTGTGCTTAAATTAATCTCTGTCAGAACTATTTGCAATTAGAAAAAAAAAGTCAGTCTTCAATAAATCTCACTCTTCTCATTATTTTACTAGCTTCATCTATGGAAATTTTGATGAACGCTAGTTTTTATTAAATTTCAAGCTGTCATAAAATCTCCCATTCCACACAAATATTTTAATAACACAGGTGTGTTAATTTTATTTTTTCATATGCCTTTTTATGTATACTGTTCGTTCTGCTTCAAAGATGAAGAAGACTACACTCTCTTTTTCCACGATGTTATTTATTTATTAATTGTATGTACTAAAGTGCAGCCATCTCAGAACTTTTAAGCATGTACGTTACAGCACAAATAGTTTCTTTTTTATATTTACCTCTGTCGTCAGCAATAAACAACTTCCCTTGAACAGAATTCCTGCACATCATAATGTCGTTTGTGTCGTTGTGTTCCTGTAGAGTCCTCCATACAAATGGCTTTCTCTCTATTGAGATGTCTTGGTATATCTTATTCCTATGATTTCCCTGTGAAAAATAAAGATTTGATAAATATTAATCTTTTTTAATTTTTTATTTAGTTTTTATTTTTTAGCAAAATGTCCTGGTTATAAACAGTTAACTTGAAAAATTTTAACATACAAATATATTTTAGTATTATTTTCATTTAGTTTAAGGTTTAGATAGATAGAACCATAATATCTTGTGTTGTTAACGAGGTATGAGAAATAAAATAAGCAGTGCAGGGATATCAGCTTTATACTAGAGTCATCTTGTCTAAAGTTAACTCTCTTGAGCTATTTGTTCATTCTAATCTTTTAAGTTTAATATCTGTAAAGTGTGTCTTTGTGTTATTTAAATATTTGTCTATCTTATATAATACGAAGCTACTGACAAAAGGTGGTTAGTACCTAGCTATAGAAGTGAACTGAGTTGACTCTGACCATGAACTGCTCCATTTCTAGTTTTTGACTATTGTATAAGGTGACTAAGATCTCTCATAGTCATATCTTTTCTATATTCAAAATATTATAGAACTATGCACTGAGGGTCATACAACAATAATGGGTTAGTTTATTTTAGTGTGACGAAGGTGAAGATAGAGTAAGTAACTAATATAATTCTACAATCAATGAATTGAAACTACTAACCTCTCGTAAGAAACTCACTATACAGTAAGTTAAGGAAGATGCAAATATAATGCCTAATACCAATCGTCGTCTGATGAAACGTACCAGAGCTGCATACCACATCGTAAAATTTGCGTGTGTAAGTGACCTACCATGCAAATGAGCCGAACAAAATAACATTTTCAAAGCAAAATATGATAAGTACAATATTGCTCATATAACGACCTCATTATTGTATGAAGCATTATTTACTACTTTCAATGAATATTCACTACGACACGAAGAACTTTATAGGACTTAATTTGGTTGCTGCTAAAAGGCTGGATTATTTATTCGATAATTAATTGCGTACGATAGTAGAAACTGTCAACTCTCTCATTGAAAACATTAAATTCCTCCAACTTCTTAACCAGCCGAACCACAGCCGAACACTCGAACGAAACAAAATAGATAAAGATGGTGACAATAATGTACGACCCAATAATTCATGCACCGAGTTTGCACACCCCGATAACTGTTCGCCCAATATTCCGTGTACATGATTTTTGAAACACGGGCTACTATTTACTGGCTGTGCTTTCCCCTACCGCTACGAAATACGGGCGTTTTCAAGGTCAACATGTCCAGCCACATGTGCTGGCTACTGTACATCAAATATCAATGCAATGCTGTAGTCATCAAAATACCGCCCGTGCTGATATTGCTCGACCCGATTAATGGAAGCCCAGCAATATAGCAACCACTGTCAAATCGAAGCCTCGTTTTCAAAAAGTTACTTCTACCACAGAATACCAAATAGTAGTCCCTACAGAAGCTCCACTAGGCGACATAATTTAAATAAATTGCAACCCTATCTCCGTTACAATAAAGTGCAATTCAGATCGCACGGCGCTAGGCGAAAAGACGAAGTTGCTGCATCTCTTTCTCTCGCGTTGCGCCAACTCTTGTGCCACTCTACTAACACCTTTAGGGCTGTCGTCTTTGAGAAAATAAAACATCTGATTTATTAACATATAAGGTACCTACCTTTTACTCAAACAAATGATGGTTCAAAGAAACCAATGCTACTACTATTTACTAAGTAAAGCCTGACCAAAGAAATATGACACCTGCTCTGGGGGCGCCACGTGTATATTTTTACGACTATGGCAACAATTTCCCTTATAAAATTAGTTCCTCTGAAATTCCGCAATATGGCGAGGTGTCATATTTCTTTGGTCGGGCTTTAATAGTATTACTCGTATTATAATGTTTGCAAACTATATTTACTCGTCGGTAGGTAGGTAAGTACTTTAGTTTATGAAAATACGTCATAATGTTACTGTAGGTTTGTCAGAGTTTGTGAGGACAAGAAAAGAGATCTAAAAAGACACATCCGATCCAGTCCTTTTCCTTTTATTTTTGCATCCATAAACACAACAGCATTTGTCGTATTGTTGTGAAGTCATTTTCGTAATTTGACCGAGCGGAGCGGCGCGTAATAACGACGCGTCACGCGCGCCCGGCGACTGTTCGCGTAAGCCCTGCCTTTCATCGGCCGGGGCGATATTTCGCCCGTCATACCTATTCTTCCGAGTGAAACCCCTCTGCTTCTACCCAGAACTAATACAATACAATACAATACAAATACAAATATTCTTTATTGCACATAAAATATTTTACATATAAAAACAACACGAACATAAATTTGCGGGAAATGGCGGCCTTATCGCTTTAAGCGATTTCTTCCAGGCAACCAGAACTAAATGGGTTGTTGGTTAGATTTCACTGGTGTCAATAACAGAATGGAGGGAGCCGAGCAAGCGTAGTGAGCGTGCTGCAGCAGTGGTTGGCTACCGCCACCGCAGATTTAAATAAAAAAGTAATTCTGCTGCAAAAATGAAATATTTTCCCCAGTCCATAAAATGGAACGTTAAAAAGGCCCAATAATAATAATAATAATGGCCAATGTAAACGAAACGAAGCATGGGAGATCAGTTTAGCATTAGACCTGATAAACTTTCAGACTATGTTTACAGCCGATGGTATAGTAGACTCGCTGAGTCAAGAGCCGTGTTTTTGCAAAAAATGATTTTTGCGCATCTCGTGACGTCAGACTGACTGACACAGCTCATAACTCAGCAAGTCTACTGTAGCATGGCTTCCAATTATCGGCCGTGAATTCCTAGCTGTACAATATCGGGCCGTGCAATATAGGTATTTCTGTAATGTCACATCCATGACGTAATGTTGTCACCGTATTTTTCATACTAATTCCAAGAAAAAAAAAAAGTTGGAGGTTTTTTTTACGCGGGAATCGAGAGGAAATGGCGGGTTCGTTGTTTCGTCCTTTTTAAAATTAGTTTTTCATGGTAATTGTGGTGTTAATATGGTGGAATTAGTGCAATAATGTGCCGTTAAAGAAGAACTATTCAATGAAAGTGAGAAATAATGAGTGGTTAGCTGTTTCTGATTTGATACCCCTCGTTAAACTTCAGTATCATTGGAATGTAAGAACCACCCTTGCATTTCAATGATCCCGTAACAAGAAATGAAACTACTGAAGACGTTTAACATGGATGAAAGAAATGAAACTTGGATAATGCAAGAAACTACTAAAGACTAGGCTGTATGGGCTTTGATCCCTTTGCCTTTCCCATAAGGGAGAAACAAAAAAAAAAAAAAGAAACTATTTCTAAGTAGGCAAAAGGATTCAAATCTATGCAGCCTTAACTTCAGTAAGACGGACGAGGCTGATTTTCGAAAATATTAAAAAGCGAAAGCGATATTATTAACTTAATAAGCACCTTAAAGGTGTTTGCGTGTGATACGTTTTTATTTATTTATTTATTTATTTATTTATTGGACCACCAGTAGAAATTACAATCATGCTTACAAATTTTAAACACAAAAAAATAGTACTTAAACTAAATGCATTTCTTGTTAAGGTAGCCACATCATTCAATAATAGTAATAAAATACAATGTTAGCATCTATAATAATAGTACGAACTAAACCATATTATACATTTTTTGTTATGTTATGGCTACAATTACCAAAATTCCAATTGAACAGTAACACTGAGAAAAAAATATATAATTAAATGATCAACGCCGATCCGCGCTATCATCCCGTAGTCTAAGTATGGATAAAATTTTGGATCTGAATTGGCCAATAGAATCATAGAAAACATCAACCGAATCACC
Organism: Teleiodes luculella; assembly: GCA_948473455.1. Lineage (NCBI taxonomy): Eukaryota > Metazoa > Arthropoda > Insecta > Lepidoptera > Gelechiidae > Teleiodes > Teleiodes luculella. The sequence goes on along the minus strand of OX419590.1, from coordinate 7,937,306 downwards.
TAAAGAATTATAATTTCGGCTCAATCTAGATATGGGCGAGTGTTGTCTGAGATTTGTTTTGGCATCTGGTATCTTAAACAGACCAATAGGGTGACGAGGACTGCAACGGGGGACGTTAATTTGAAAGGTACATAGGAGTTCAGGACAATCAAAGAGACACCTTATAATTTTAAAAAGGAATATTAAATCTAAGAACGGCCTTCTCATCGATAACTTATCTACCTTATAATGTTCACATCTCTTTACATAGGAAGTTAGTTGTTTTTTTTTACTATCGTAAAATGTTAAGTGATTAAGAAACCGTTTTTGAATACGCTCAATTCGAAGTTGATGGACTTTGTAGTTGGGTGCCCACACCACACAACAATACTCCAGAATACTACGAACATAAGCGTTGTAAATAACTATTTTTGTAAAAGGTAATTTAAACAGTTTAGTATTTCTAATTACAAAGCCCAACATTTTACTAGCTTTAGTAACAATGTTATCGATTTGAGGGAGGAAAGTTAATTTACTATCGAATAGTACACCAAGGTCACGAATCACCGAAACTTCTTTTAGAGTGAAACCATCAATATTATAGCTTGAACTAAATAAATTGTATTTACGGGTAAATTTGATATGGAAACATTTTTGCGTGTTAAGAGACATATCATTTGCTATGCACCAACTGTTAAGGGAATCAATATCTAGCTGCAAAAGTCCACTATCGTGCATATTATTAACAGCTCTGGCCAATTTAAGATCGTCTGATCGTCCGATCGTTTTTATTTCACTACCTACTACATTTCCGCATTTTCCGCCCCGCGTTAACAGTTTTTCCTGTGTATGGGAAAGGTTGCCTATGTCTTATTCACTGTGAAATTTACTTGTTTGTTTATCCCAGAGACGTAGTACATACTATATTTATACTGTGCCCAGAGAGGTGGGAGTCGCTTTGCGAAGCGGCTCCCACCTGTCTGGTTTATCCGCAACATAGCGTACCTACCGTTTGTAGTACCTAGGTACTCATGAAACTGAACAACTTTCCCTAAGGAACAGGCTGAAATCTCAAAACTAAAATTCAACTTATTCAAAGTGGCCGGTTGTGACAGAAGTTTATATTTTTTTGGAGATTTGAACGTATGTTCATTGGAAAGTTGTTCATTTTCATGTCATGAGCACTACCTATGCTAGTTGTGCGTTAGATTATACTCAATTGTGTCTTTATTCTGAAAATTGTTATTGTATCGGAGGGGCCGCTCCGCTGAGAGAAATGTGGGCTGTAGATAAATTCTCCGATGACCTTGGGCTCTCGGCTCGGCGGCGGTACAGGCTACGGCGTAGCCGCTCGCTACGTCGTGGTAGGGAAGTCCAACAGGGAAACAACAGCTTTCTTCAGTTTCAGGGCCAACAGTTCAGTTTCTGGAGCCTTCTACCTTGTCCTTCTCTTGGGGACGATCGCTTGTGTCCGAGACAAGATCGATTCGCGCCCCTCTTTTATCCTAATTTTACCTCTTTCCGGGGCGGCTCCCCTTTCCCTCGCTATTGGCGTATTTCTTATAAATTTTACATTTTATTATTATAAAAAAATTTCAACCACACTATAAATCGTTTCCCTATGATGAGATACGCTTACTTTTGCCCTTCAGCCCTTAATTTCGAAGCAATCCAACCCTTTGCCTCGCCCCCCGCCTGGTCCTAAACTAAAACATAGGTATTTCATTTCATTTCATCACTCTAAATAACCAGGATCGCGGGGGGAGATTGCGACTTATCCGACCTAACCAGCCACCCGCCTTCGATGAAAAAGCGGAGTGCCTGGCTGACACGCACAGTGCACTCCCAGCGCACTCCATGCCGACCCCGATTTTCTCAATGAGGTCTCTGCCGAACTCAATCGCAGAGCCTCACTTCCCCCATCCAGTCCACCTCTTCCCCGCATCACGGAGAAGGAGGTTAAGAGGCCTACCCAAGCGTAAGACGTAAGTCCCCGGTTGGGTCCTGAAAGACCTACCTGACAAACTAACCACCATCCTCACCAACATTTTCAATGCCGCTATGGACGCATGCATCTTTCCACAAATGTGGAAGGAAGCTATCGTCATCGGCATTTACAAACCTGGTAAGTCTACCAACGAACCCACTTCCTACCGCTCGATCAGTTTACTCATTATATGTTATATCACATCGTCGAGGCAGTTTAGTCATTTTGACGAGTCTTGCATTGTACAATAGGCAGCACATGCGGCTGGACATATTAACCTTGAGAGAGTACGTATTCCGTAGTGGCAGGGGTAGTGGGGTGGGGGGGTTTCGTAGTGCAAATGTCCAACCGCATATGCTGGCTTCTGTACATCTTCAGTAATGTAATAAGCAACCGGACACGTAGGAGTATTTCCTGTTTTGAGTTACACAGATAACTCAAACAAAATAAAATAAGGATAATGTACAAAAAATATAAATGTATTCAAAAAATAATCAACAACTTTTTCTTAGGTTTAGATTAGACTATGATTGAGAAAAAAAAAATCTTATAATATCTAATATTGTATCGTTTCGCTTGGCGTGATTGTTCAGTATCTGCAATCTGCAAGATACCTACGTGCAAATTTCTTCTAAATACTTATACACGCGCACCTGCTGTGAACACGTCCTGCAGTTCAGTTGCATTGCATTGCAGTACATTATATATCTCATGTCACGTGTTCACGACACGAAGCACCACTAAACCACCAACACGTCGTTTTGGAACAAAGTAGGTCAGACACTCGGAACAGTGAATCCACATAAAATAAAAAAAATTGACGGCTACTTTTGCCGACACCTCGTGGAGCTTCTCGCTCGTTACATTGCTGGGCCAATATGTCTTCCCGATATTACTTTATTTTGTCCTTCTCTACTTTTGTTCATCTTCTAGTAGATAAAAAGAGAACAATTTCTTTCGCCCACATCTGTATGAGTCATCTTGTTTACGAGAGTTTTTATTTTATAGTTAAAAATAGGATGATCTTGGCACAGGTCAGTACTGAATCACTTTAGCAATGTCACCGTGCTTATGAATTTCTACACAAGGCTTTGTGGATATTCCAGTCAAAACGCTGAAACAAGTAAAAAAAGTATTACTTACTTATCTAATACCTATGTAATAAGTTTTTACAATTAAGATAAAGATAAGATTAAAAATATTCATACATTTAAAGATGACAAGAAAGATAAATAAAAACCGGTCAAGCGCGAGTTGGAAAGATTTCCTTAAATTCGAGGTTCTTCATCATCAGCCGAAACAACTGGACTGGTTTTGTTGAAATTTGGTGCACGTATGCAAATCCGTGAGTCGAAAATGGTGTTGCACCGTAAATTCGTGAACTTAAAAGGGACTTGGCCGGTTTTTACTTAGACCTGGGTTCGAGGCTCCTTTGAGTCGCCCCTAGACGCATTGGTACATGACTACTTTGGGGTAGAGCCATCCGCTCCCCCACAAGCCCGGTGAAGCTTGATTCGTCGTACTTTTCCGACACAAGCATAGATTATTAAAAAAAAGGAGGCATTATTTTGACACCACGATGAGAACTTGACCTTATTTAACAAAGAGGTTGGAAGAGCCAGCTTCGCTAAGCTGGCTCTTCCAACCTCTCTGTTATTTAAGCTCACCTGACAAGGGTTGCTGCAATAATAGCGTTTATAGCAACCCACACACATTTTCCTAGTTGTCTTCCCACATACAGTACACGAGCCCTCCCTGATGTATGACACATTGGGGTGGAGTGACGTTATATGAGTTATCATCGGGGATGGAAGATTATCCTCAATTGTGTCCTTATTCTGAAAATTGTTATGAATTGTTTAGTTTCAATTTATTAAAGCTGCTCCTATCTCCCATAATCTCCCTATACTTGCTACAGCACAAATTTGCAGATACCTAAGACATTTCAACGCTGACCTAGCGATGCTGCGTCAGTTTTTCAGTAATTATGATAATATTATTATGCGTAAACAATGACAAGAATGGTTTATGGAATTGCCTATTGTAGGTAGGTAGGTATATGGCATCACAGCATGAGCAAGTACTGAGTGGTACTGATAAATAAAACATTGTAAATAAGGTTATTCACTCTTTGTGTTCAAGCAGCTAATTCTCCAAATAATAGTATTCCACAACACACCACTTACTATTCGAATTAAATAAAACAAAAAAATCTAAGTTTCGATGTTTGGATATAAAAAGTTACTTTCACGTAACAACGGCTGAACAGAATAGAAATAAATTTGGCAAGCAAATAGTTTACTTATTTACTTATTACCTGAATTGAAACATAGGATTTTAGGTACTCAAAACGCTAGCTTTTAGTAATCATTCTCACCATGCAACAGCTTGAAAGTAAATAATAAAATTACCGTCTCTGCTGGATTGTTGAAATTTAGTGGACTCATAAAACCGCTGTCTGTGGATATTGATCTTGTAATTTCCGGAGATGTTTGTTCGCTTTGTACAGGAATTGATTGCATCTGTGCAGCCTGTTGAACCTGTACCGATCCGTAGTAATCGAACCTGGGTTGAAGCCATGGCGGCGTTGGTTTTGCCCTCGTATTTTGGTAGTCCAGTGGCATGTTTTGGACACTAGGATGGCTTGGTGGCATGTGAAATTGATTTCTTTGATTCACACTTTCAGCATAGCTTGGGGGCTCGTTAAAATAAGATACTCCTGATTGTTGTTGCATATTGGAAACAGAGTTATTCAAATTATCACAAATATCCAATACAGATTGGTTTACAGATATGCTTACTCTTCTTTCGGGCGGTCCCCTTGAAAATACAAGAGAATTGGAATTCTCAGACATATTTTTTGAAGGGATGTTAGGTTTTGTAGCTACTTCTGGATGCTGATTACTAGAAGGCTCCTGCGTATTGTTTGGGGTGTTCATGGAAAAATTGTAAGAGTGATTTTTATTTGGTGCAGGTAGATTAGGAAAGGACCTGTTTTGTTCTTCACATGTACTAGGAGATCTATTATAATAGCTAAATTGAGCATGACTGCCGTATATTTGTGGCGTTATTGGTTGTTGCATTTTAGGACAATTTTTATTTTTAGCCAGTGATCTCGAATTTTCAGGTTGACTGTAGTATCCATTTGGAACTGGTACTGCGTTTAAAGGTGGTTTCGTATGTATACTGCTAAAACATCTTTTTAGATTCTCAAGTGCAGTAGAGTCTTTTTGAATCATATTTAAAGCGCTGGAATCATTTCCAGCAGTATTCATATTTGGAATCGTGTTATTTGCAAGATGTTGCCGCAGTATGGGGTTATTATGAACTGTGTTATGAACGAATTCCGGATTATTCGCAGTTATAGTGTGTATTTTATTTATTTCAAACTTTTTTTGCTTGGACCACTGTAATAATTCAAAGAAAAGCGGGGTTATTTGAGTTTCTAAACATAGTGTTCTATTTTGTGAAGCAGCTGATTTAACAGTTTCGTTTAAAAACTGTCCAGTGAATAAAATATTATTTTCTTGTGGCAATATGATATTCTCGACGGTGCAGAACGACAGATTAAAAAAGTGATACTTTATTCGACGAAATTTCGCCATAAGTTTTTCTTTTTCTGATGGGTCGGGAGTTCTATCTTTTAATTGTAAGTATTTAACATATGCATCTAGAATATATATTAAATGATCAGATACACTCTTCAACAAATTAGTAATACATGTCATTTCTGTATTAGAGCTGTCTACATTCTCGTTGTCATTTGCATTAATCGGAGAGTCTTCATGACACGTGTTATTATTACCTCCGAGAAAACTATCAATTTCAGTACCAAGTTTAAAATTCTTTGACGCACTGGTAAATGTATGGTCGTCTAATTTTCTTTTCAAATATTTGTCACTGTTAGGTTGAATTCTAAAATCAGTCTTTTCGTTCTGTATTATTCTATCAGCAGTAACTGTACTTTTATTAGACGGACTAGATTCTGTAATGGAATCACCAAGTGCGACACGTTCCTTTTTTTCTTGTTGTTCTGTTTCAAATTTATTTGTTTCTTGAACTTTTGTTTCAACATCATTTGTGCCTTGAATTTCTGTTTCAGTTTTATTTGATAACTTTTGGTCTAAATTATTGCTACATTCTTCAATATCAGTCTTTTCAACTTTTATTTCCACATCTGGAACCAAGCACTGATCTTCGTCATCTTCAAATATGACCTTTACTTGAATTGCAGAACTAAAGTCGAATTCGGCAAGCCTTTCAAGAATACTATCTGTAACAAATAAATCTTTTTGTAAAGTCGTTATAACAATACATAACTAGGTCTAATCTAATCTAATATGCATTAGGTATGAACATGATGGTATAAATTTAGTTACTTTTTTTTTATCATAGTTTCACCAAATATCTGTGGTTTCACTTGTCTGTCTGTCAAGCAGTCGTTGTTTGCATCCTGTTTTTAATTTCTTGCTACCTTTATTTAAAACATAAAGAGTGTGGTAGATAAAATATACAAATATGTACTTAAGTTACACATTTAAGAATTTTTTTTTTTTTTTTTACAAAGATTTTTACGAATACGAAGGGGTTTCACTCGTTCTAAAAATACGAGATATATTTTTTTACAAACCTTTACTATCCACTGCAGCTTTTTCGTTATGTGTCATATTCATCATAACATGAGGTATTGCGGCCTGAAACAACAATAAATTTACATTTATTGACCATATTTGCTGCGAAAGATATCAATTGACTAAAATTGCAGTGGCCAGCTACGTTTTAATTTTTTTTATTGGTATTGGTACCCAAAAAATAAAAGCTACGTCTGGCACTAAACAACAATGGCCCTAAGAACGTTAAAGTAAACAAAGAGTTTAGGGTCTATTGTTTGTTTTTTATTTCAAAATATGTAACGTGCAGTAAAACAAAAAGCGCCTTTCTCTTATCCTCATTTTTTGCTTGTCTGTCTGTACACAAGAACCGCCGACGCGACGGCTGGCTATTGGGGCAAAAATATTCTTCAATACAGTACAACAATATACTTTATTTTGTATATTTACGAAAGCCTCAAACAAACAATATACTTTATTGCGCAGTGTTCTGTGTCTGTACTGCTGTACAGTGAAAAATTTATTTAAAAAAACTATAGAAAGTGTACATATAGGCGGCCTTATTGCTATATAGCAATTTCTTCCAGGCAACCTTAAATAGCAGCGCTAGGTAGGCTCTCGCTCGAGGTACCTATTATGACAACACTGGGGTAGAGGCCGCTGCTCCTGCAAGTTCGGTGAAGCAAGCTTCAGGGCTTCAGTGAGATACGCCGTACTTTTTCAACACAAGTGCGTAGGTGAATAAAAAAAAAGATCGGCCGAGTATCAACAGACGGATACAAATATAACACCATATCATAGCTTAAATAAAGATGGAAAACAAAAATGAATGTATATAAAAATACCTGGAGTTTTTTATATATTTTATTTTGTATTTATTTATTTAGGTACGTAGGTACTACGTAATACACAAATGACAAAACAGACTGGGAATTGGGATTAAAAATACTTTTTACAAAAAGAACAAAATGTTGAATGAACTAGATCCGAACCCAAAACATGTGAGCATGGTGTAAGTATCGGTCGGTGGCCCAGTAGCTAGGACCATTGCCTTCCAATCGGGACGCATGGGTTTGAGTCTCGGCACGCATAGATGTGTTTTGGAATTCATAATATAATCAAAAAAAGTACTATCTGAAAAAATAGAAAGTAATAGTAATAGTATTTCTTTTTATATATTCCATAATTTCAAAAGTTATAATGATTTAATGATATAATTTCAGATAGTATAAAGATAGTACTTTAGTATTTCTTTTTATTATTATAATCAAAGGGACATGTTTGTGTTGACTTCTAGTGTATATTAAGTAATTAGGTACATGAAGTGCTTAGTAAAGGGTTCCAATTCAAAATACAGTAATATTATTAAATAAAACATTACAGTTATTCACAAGCTGATGAACGTTGAGAATTGAGGATATCCTTATAAAATAACTTATTAAAACGACCAAAACTACCTACTATTAAAAATGTCCAGATCCTTCAAATGAATGACAACATATTCCCGACCGAAACATTCTTACGATAGGGATAAAATAAGATGTGTTATTTCTATATACCAGCGATTAGTCGCTGCGAATGGGTACTCGCACGCAGCGAGAACTCGTCCAGTGTGTGTGACGTCTTCGCTGCGAATTCCATACTGACCGTGTTCATTTTTAGTCGCTAGTCGCTATGTTTAGGGTAAATAATTTCGCTGCACTTGTACGATACACTATTATATTAAAATTTAACAAAGTAAACAGGAGAGTCAATATGCGCATGTTACGATTTTATAAAGGTAATATTCGACTTTCTAAAGTAAGTAACTCTTTGTTATATTAATCAAATTGTATAAAATAATAATTACCTATGTAAAAATATTTTGAAAAGATGCAACGCCTGTGGAGTTTCTTCCGGCGGGTTCTTCTCCACAGAAGACAGCCAAATTGTGAACCCGCCCTGACGTCAAAAAATGATTTGTGAAATCTTACTTTGAATAAACACTATTTGACTTTGACTTTGACTTTAAGTAAGTAAGTAAGGTAGGTAGAAATAAATATTCGCCAAATACGCCAAAACTCGTTGCAAAAAGCCGCTGGACGCGGACAGCAGCGCAGCACCGAAAGAAATATATTTTTTTTTTTTTTTTTATTGACTTATATGCTTGTGTCGAAAAGGTACGACGAATCAAGCTTCACCGGACTTGGAAAGAAATAAAGCCCTCTTTTAAATCCGATTTTAAAAGTTAAAAAAATATTTATTATCGCGGAAAATTCTTGAAGTTGTAAGGATACAACTTCAATACAATGATTGTTCAACATGGAAATGGATGATGACAATCATACGTGAATCCATTAATGGATTTGGCCAGTGGATTAGAGTGGAACAGGGGATAATTAACGCTCAAGTGCCTATATAATCCATGTATATAGGTACTGTATACTAGGTATTATGATTTCAATTTGTTATTGTTATTATACGTGACTCAGCCATACAAGTTCCGGAAGAGGGATCAGTCAGGGTTACGCCATTAAAATTGCTCATCATATCAATAAATTGCATATCATATCATAACTACTAATATTATAAAGAGGAAAGATTTGTATTTTTGTGTGTGTGTGCATGTGTGTATGTTTGTAATGAAATGAATACACTCAAAAACTAGGTATTGAACCGATTTCAAAAATTCTATCACCATTAGAAAATATACATTTACCCTGAATAACTTATGTTACCTCTTACTGCGGGAAAATACCTTATTTCCACGAGAAAAACTGTTAACGAGGGCGGAGCCGCAGCAGAAAACTAGTGCAAAATAGGTATTTTCCTTTGATATTTTCTTTGCTACAATACTATTCATTTATATTTCATAGTAGGTAGGTACATATTATGAATGGTCATCAAGACTTATGAATGAATAATGTTAATTCAAAGAGAGAGAAGTATTTTCCCGCGGTAAAATAGTCACCTGGAAAGTTCGCAATTAATTCGCACAAGCTTATACAGTCGCAGTGCAGTGAGACAAGTGTAGTAACAGTAAGCTATAAAACCGGTTGTTTGCTGTTTGTATGAATTGAAAGTTTGTCTCTGGTTTGACTTTTTTTTGAGCAGGATTGCACTGGATAATAATTGTCAAGATAATTAAGTACGTATTTATAATTATCATTGATAATAACGTGTACAAAAAATTGCGTGTAGGTATCCAAGCACAGGTAAAACTTTATACATAGTTGAAGAAATTATCACACAGATTTCCAATACACTTTTATTATTTTTTATAATGAATTAAAATAAAAAAATACAAAACACTTTTATTTATAAGCATAAATGGATAATTTATCGGATAATTATCCGTGAAAATAATTATGTTGATAGTTTGCGTGCGACCCAGGTTTTGAAAAATAATAATCTTGTATTGCAATCTTGCAAATTTTACCAATTGAGCCGTCATTCGGTCAAATTAAAATTTCTGGCGAATGATTTATAATATTTTCATTCGTAGTTAACCATTAGGCTGCGTTTAGACGACGCGCGAGGCCGACGCGCGTCGGCCGCGCTCTTAGCCACTCTCATAGAATTTCAACTGGACGCGCGTCGGACGCGCGTCGGCCTCGCGCGTCGTCTAAACGCGCCCTTAGGGGTTAAAAGGGGTTGCTGTATAAGACGTATGCAGCTTATCAGTTTCCGGCGCCGCCGCCGCTAAGAGTCGTTGAGATAAGATGAACAGACCACGATTTTTGTCTTATAATGTGACTGTCTGATGGAACACTTTATTTATCGCTTAGAATGTTAGATAGATACGTATTATATGGCATCTGCATTAGGGTTTTGTCAAAAAATGGGTGCGAGAAAGACGTAAGGTATCATCGTTATCGTGAGGGGTTGATATACCCGATCCGACTGCCGAAAGAGGGTAATCGAGTGTATGTACTGTACCTAAATATTTTAGTATGTCTTGATTGTCTTATTGTTCTCTAGCATGCCATGTATCATACATGTAACCTAACAGCTTAACAGATGAGAGTGACACTGGATAAATATCCACCAAGACAGATTTACCTTACCACCAAACATACGCCATGATGTTTTTTTTAATATAAAATTTTGAAAGTTATTTAATGAGTATGGTAAGGGTTATAAAAAATTTAAATACTATAATGAGAAACTCTAAAAAAAATGTCAGTGTAACAATGCTTTTTACGCAGATGGGTGTTTGGTGTTTTGAAATATTTAATAGTTTTATATTACGTAGTTAGTTACCTATTTAATGTTTAACCAACAATTTTATAAACGGTTATTTATATTACGCCTTAAACCTCAATACGGTTACGTATTACAATCTCTAAAGTTCATATATCTAACTTTGTAATGCCTACGGACGAAAGGCCTAAAATTTAAAACACCTATTGGACGAAAGGCCTAAAGTGTAAAACACCTATGGACAGAAGATCTAATTTTAAAACAACTAAACATTGTTTGGTCTAAACTTTATAAGACCTACGTTTCCAACGCCTAAAGTTAAATAACCTCATAAACGAAAGACTTTGAAAGAGTTAATTTTAAAGCAAAGTGGTTGTGAATAATTAAAATTACCAATACACACACACTAAAAATGAAAAAAATATATATACACTTAATAACTGACATAGACTTAATAAACTAATTTTTATCTAAAAACTAATATTTACTCTAACTTTTATAGACTTAATAACTGACAGCTGATAATTCTGGGGGCCTAAAAGCGCCATTCAAAAATTGAATTCTAAGAGAACCGCGAGCCGATTCGTGTTTAACGTAAAATGGTCAATCCTTATTACATTTCACTTAGAATTCAGCTTTCTGGTGAATCACCGAAGATTCTTTTTTTTTAAATATTGGTACTTGTTTTTTTTTGTGAAAAAGTAAATAATATAAAAATAAATAAACTATGGGTAATAATAAAAAAAAAACCCCTTTATATTAATTTTACTTCATTAATTAATAATATTTAAAAAGATTATAGTAAAGCACCCCTTTTTATTTTTTTGTAATAAAATAATAGAAATGAAGAAGGGGGCATTTTTTAAAATATTTTTTCCTAATTTAGTATTATATTAAAAAATAAAAAAGGGTGGCAATTTATTTTATTTTTATTTAATAATATTAATTAAAAAATTATAAAAGGGTGGCAATTTATTTCATTTTTTTTTTAATTCCAATTTAAAATTAATATTAAATAATAATATAAAAGGGGGCATTTAATTATATTTTTTTATCACAATAAATAAAAAATAATAATAAAACAATGAAAAAGGGGGGCATTTTTCCTTTTTTATTTCTTAATAATTTTTCAATTAAAAGTATTAATAAAATAAATAAATTTGAAATGTTTAATTTAGGTAAATTGCACCTTTGACATAAACATTATGATTAAAACGCATTACATACCTATTGTTTTATTTAAAATACCCGGTCGCCTACTTATAGTTAACGACTATTAGATATTATAATATTAAGCTTTTCGTCCATTAGATTACTTAAACTTAGACATTATAAATTTAGGTATAACAAAAGTTAGCTATAACGACTATTAGATGTTTTAAAATTAGGCCTTCTGACCATAGGTGTTTTGAAATTTAGGCCTTTCGTCCGTAGGCATTACGACGTTAGATATATGAACTTTAGAGATTGTAATACGTAACCCTCAATACCTACTCAATGACCGATATTCTATTCTAGAGGAGGATAGTAAGTAGGTACCTAAAGAGGTATCATTCATTTTATTGATTGTAATATTTTGTTCTAATAATTACGTACCTACCTATAATAATAATAATAAATCAAAGTAATAAATAATAGACGAGCAGTTTCCTCATAATAAATGTTAACCTAGGTATATACCTAATCGCGTCAGTGAGTTTCAACTTCCGGAACGGAAAGAACTAGGTAAGTACTTACACTTATTAATCAGTAAGCGTGCATTGCACGAAGCACGATAATTTAACTAAAAAAAGAATCACAATAATTTAACTGACAAAAAGCTGCAAGAAACTCGCCATATATTTAAAATGTACAATAGTATTGCTATGTGATAGGATAAGAATTTGATATTATATTACGTGTGAACAGGATGGATACCTGCCTTAAGACCACTTAAAAAAAGTCTTGTTAAGCCGCGAAGAAGTATGTACTTACCTAAGTACCTATCGACTTTTGTGCAATAAATAAGGAACAGAATCACGGACGCGAGCTGCGTCTTCATTTTACCTGGTAGGTACCTAGGTACTTGATTGATTGTGTTGCCACTGCTGTGATATTATGTTGCAAATTCCGTGGTTCATTGTTGAGCATTGTCTGTCGCATTCTGTGGTGGCATTTCCACGAGTTGTATATGTCGCAGGGAAATATGGAAATCAGGGATTTCACGAAATCCCTAGGGATATCACGAAATCGCGGAAGATGCCGAATTCTCATGTTTATTGCGTCTTCTTACTAAAAATATTTAGTCATATAACAAATTACCGATTCATCGCCAGTGATATGAAGTTTCACTAAACGAAATCTAGTAAAATATCAGGAAAGCGAATACTGCTGATACAAAACGAGCCACGCAGCTCTCTGGGCGGCTCTAGTATACACGGGCACTAGTAGTATACATAATCATGGAACGGATAACTAACATCAACCCGCCTGCTAACTGTAAAGATTTTGACAAAGGCCTCCTCATAAAGGGAGAGGCCTTAGTCCAGCAGGACTGTTCCAGGCTGTTTATTGCGAAACTCGTGCGAACTTCGGATAACAGGCGGGTTGATGTTAGTTATCCATTCCATGATGTAGGTATACCACTAGCGCCCGAGTATACTAGAGCGAGCCAGTGAGCTGCATTTCTCGTTTTGTATTCAGCAGCATTCGCTTTTTTGACATTTTATAGTAGATATTGTTTAGTGAACCGACGATGAATTGGTATTTTGCCATATCACTAGATATTTGTAGTCAGAAAACGTAATAAACAAGAGAATTCGACATCTACCGGGATTTCGTGAAATCCCCGATTTCCAGATTTCCCTGCGACATACCTACATTGAAGTATTAAATTGTACTAGCGTACATGTATATTATTCTAATTCCTCAATGGTTGCATGTTTTCGTAGTTCATTAAACTTCGCACAACACAAGCACACTGACACACAAGTAGGTATGGTAGGTAAGTAGGAAGGAGGTAAGGTAGGTAATATGTCATGTCGCACTCCGTTCTGCGTGGTTCTGCTCGCACCGGCCGCCCCGCCGCCCCGCCTTTTTGAGGCCGCATTCCTTTGAGTAATTTGACTATACTATTCCCTGCCTCAGATCTGGCACAATCGGACTACCCTATTAGTTTAGGACTTACTTGCTACTAGCTATTTACCTACCTACCTACTCTTTATTATTTTAGTCGAGGTAGGTAGTTCTAGGTGACCACGCTTCTTGTTTATATACTTACGTACTTACTAAATTACATAGGAGTCTTTAATGTTTATGAAGTTCCGGTTAATCCGAACTTGACTCTCTGACCAAGTAGGTATAGTTAGTTTATTTTAAAGCGCGGAGCAATAAACAAACAGGTTATAAATACTTACAAAGGTACCGCATCAACAATATTATACGCTGGTCCTTACAAAACCGGACCAAAGAAAACACATTTATCTTATTTTATAAACACTTCATAATAATCCAAGTAGCCACCAACAAATCACTGAGTTCACAGATTGAAACTTTCCTGATTATGAACAGTAGGTATTAGGTACTCGATATTTAAATGTCCGCAGAATTTGTCGAGGCGACCTGCGCGCGCACTAACGACACGTCCGGTTTTCAACTTAAACTGATTGAACTGAACGAACGAACTGACCGACCGAGGGTCGGACGGCAGGAGTGCGTTCAGTCGCTTCGAGCGTAGTTGTTCGGTTAAATTTAACCCGTTTGAGTTGCAACCGAGCCACTGAACGATCGAGTTGTTTTTATAACCTCAAATATTTAACGAGAGAAAATTCTTCTCCTGTCTCAATTTTTTTCCACTTTTATATACATTACAGACGTATTAGACGCCTGTGATATACAAATTTAATAAAATTATTATAAAGTAACTACGAAACAAAATGGCGGGCTTTTTGAGTCTTTTGACTTTGACATAAATTGCAAGCTTTAAACGTCAAATAGCTGTCAGAGTAAAAATTAACCATCTCATTAGACGGTTGTTTGGTTGTTTCGCTCTGAGCCACGGAACGGGTGAAACTACGCTCTGACAGCTGTCAGGGTAAAATTTCACCGAGCCACGGAACGGTTAGAGCGCGCACCAGAGCGCGCTCGAGTGCACTCGTACGAAGCGACTGAACGCGCCCCAGACGACACGCGGCGCGCGCGCGCCGAATGAATGAAATACGAGTACAATGAACGAATGGGAGGGAGCCGCGCTTCGCTTTTGATAGAGGGAGGGGATAGGATAGGATATGGGAGCGATAAAAATCCGCATCGCTTAACCACAGAAGTCAGAAGAAAGATACCCAGTATGTGCACTATTGTGCAGTGCACTCCATTCCATTCAAGAGCGCCCGAGTCGTCGCACGCACACCTAATTGTAGAGTATTTAGTGCAAATGAATGTATGGGAACCATGTGAAATTGGACGAGTGGATGAAACTTGGCATGGTGTTAGAATAGGTGGACTTGAGTAGAAATCCACCGGGACCCATGACTCGTACCCCCTCTGAAGCCGGGGGGAGGGGGGTGTAGTTCGGTTTTGCCGCCCTTCTTGTTGACGCGCCCTTCTTATATCTAAAACCGTATGTACTATGACAAGTTTGGTATCATTTTCGGATAACTCGTTAACGTAGAATTCATTTTTGCAATTATAAAATAGGGTTGCCCTACAAAAAAACTAAATTATAGAACAAAATTCGCAAAACACGAATAAAGTTTTTCCACATAAACGTCGTTTACTTTTCCCATGGGAATAGTATCGATACAAAAAAAATATGGTCGGGTAGCAACATTCACGAGCTTTACAAATATATAACTTTTATGGCACTTACTTGATAAAAAAATGGGTTAAAAAAAATAAAATTGCATGCGCGGCAGATAAAGGTACATACATGGAACTAGCTTTAAGACCAAATTAGTCCCAGAACAGTGGTATTAAGGGGTGATAATGTATGGAAGAAATGTTGTGGATGTTACAAAACCTTCCAAACAAATAAGCGATGTAGAAGGTCAGAATGAAAAGTTAGAGTGGCCGGAACAAACGGTAGGAGATTAAGAGGTGGCGCCGTAGTGAAACTTGCTGGGAACCTTGGTCAGACTTTGAAATGTAAAAAAAAGTCCCAAGATGGCTGACTTCAAGACACTAGCAACCGCTGGCAACACAGCAAATATAGCAAAGCGCAGATAATATTTCTGTCGATCAGTAATAGAACCAAGAACCCATTTCGTTTTCTCGGCTACTGGTTTATTTTAACCCTGTTTAATTTCTGCTTAGATTCCACGTCTTTGGGGCAAAAGCTAAAGCTGTTGCACTGTTGAAACTCAGAAAGCCTTGAGGTGATCTCAAAAGTTACCTGCCGATATCTGTACTGTGTCATACTAACCAATTGCTGCATATAATGCTACTAAGCTAGTCAACATCATCAGGCAGACGGATCAGCCAGCGTAAGGCTAACTAAGCGTAAACAAGAGTTTGAGGTAGAAGACCATAATAAGGGTTGAAGGTTGGGGAAGTTGGTGAACAGTAGGGAAGTAGAGTCGTTTGCGATTTCAAGGAATCGTTTTATGTGTGTTTTTCCTTTCTAATCGAATTAACTCAGCGAGACCAGTACTTTGCCACATATGAAGCGCTATCTGTGGCCTCTAGAAAGATCCTTACGCATGCAGGTGGTAGGGTAGACTCGACAAGTCATGGGAGCGTCATCGTTGAAAAAGACACATCACGCAAGCAAGCGCTATCCGAGCTGTAGCTTCACTGGAACGTGTCTGTTTCGGCTGACTTGGGTCCGGTCTAGAGTATGTTCAAAGATGTCCATTTGGCCAAGGCAGATCATGTCCAAGTGTACTTAAACCACGGAATGTATGACACTGACGCTGTGGGGTATCTCGTCTATTCTATTTACTCGTCTTACTTACTTACTTCATCTATAGACATTAAATGTGTTGAGGAACCAGCACGTGGTGGTGTTGGGGATGTTTGCTGTCGGTCTTTTCATTAGGCATGCCCAGAGAGCTGGTAACGTCTCTACGAACTTTCTGATTAAAGCCAGAGAGTTTTATTTAGAGCCAAATTTAGCCCCATAGCTAAGCGTGTGCTCACCGAATCCAAACCGAAGCTGCTAGTATAATTGCCTGCCGTAAAAAAGAGATCCAGTTCGACCAATCGATGAACTGGTGGAAAATTTTACCATTTGGTGGACGTAGGTCGGCACAGTAGGTTGTTGCGAGTACCAATTTTTTTTTTGGTGTTTAAGCAGCGTTGCCAATAAAAGAACGATTTATCCAACGTAGCAATAAGGTATCTTGAAAGACTGTTGGATTCCGAAGGTGCAACATAGGATCGTCAAAGATTCCAGCTTCAAGACATTTTGTTAGCAACTAAGGATTTACAGTATATAAGTCTCAAAGGCCTGCGCTTAGTGAGTTATTACCAGATACACGTCGCAGATCTCTTTCAATCAGAGGTATGTGCTGTGAAAGGTTCAAAATTTGGTTACAGCTGAGCAGGGTTTTTCTGTTCAGAATGCAGCTTATTCAGAGAAGACTTTTGGACTGCGAGGAAGTCAGCATCCTTTGTCAGCCAAGCATTATTTCCAGTATTTTTTAAGCATGAATGACCCAGTACCGACAATAGCTTTTGAGGTCATCAAACGGTTGTCTGAGTTTCAGCAGTGCAACAGTCTTTTCCACGCAAAAATTAAACAGTGGTTAAAAAATCCAGTAGCAAAGAAAAAAAAAACTTGATTCTATTACTGGTCAACAGAAATATTGTCTGCACCTGCTAAGCTACATTTGTTGGATTGCCAGCGTTTGCCATGTTTCTATCTTGGTCTTTATTTTTCCTTTTAAATTCTGACCAAGGTTTCCAATAAGTTTTACTATGGCGCCACCTCTTAATCTCCTACCGTTTGTTCCGGCCGCTCTAACTTTCCATTCTGACCTGATCTTCTACATCGCTTTTTTTTTTGGAAGGTTTTTTAACATCCACAACATTTCTGCCATACATTACCACCCCTTAATACCACTGTTTTGGGACTAATTTGGTCTTGGAGCTAGTTCCATTTTTAAACCTTTGTCTGCCGCGCATGCAATTTTATTTTTTTTAACCCATTTTTTATCAAGTAAGTGCCATAAAAGTTATATATTTGTAAAGCCCGTGAATGTTGCTACCCGACCATATTTTTTTGTATCGATACTATTCCCATGGGAAAAGTAAACGACGTTTATGTGGAAAAACTTTATTCGTGTTTTGCGAATTTTGTTCTATAATTTAGTTTTTTTGTAGGGCAACCCTATTTTATAATTGCAAAAATGAATTCTACGTTAACGAGTTATCCGAAAATGATACCAAACTTGTCATAGTACATACGGTTTTAGATATATAAGCGTCAACAAGAAGGGCGGCAAAACCGAACTTCACCCCCCTCCCCCCGGCTTCAGAGGGGGTACGAGTCATGGGTCCCGGTGGATTTCTACTCAAGTCCACCTATTCTAACACCATGCCAAGTTTCATCCACTCGTCCAATTTCAACCGTTTTTTGCACTAAATACTCTACTATAAGTAAGAATCATTATTTACACGGCCGCTACTCATCTTCGCGGTGCAAAGCAAAACTTATGAAAGAGGAATTATGCACGAGTGGGTACCTACCACTATTATAAAATACCAATGGAAAATACTACAGTGTTTTTAGTCTTATAAAAAGGACTCACCTCGATCTTAGAGGACTAGTCTAAAAATTTAGACTTATAAGAATTGGTCGCCTCAACATAAAACGACTGGAGTTCTTTGTAAGAGGACTAATAATATTATCTTAGTTGTGTATGGCATTCAGTTACTTTTTAACCCCCGACGAAAAAGAGGGGTGTTGTCGAGTTTGAAATGTGTGTGTGTACTGTGTGTGTCTATCTGTCTGTCTTTCTGTGGCATCTTAGCTCGCTCCTAAACGGATGCGCCGATTTTGATATCTAGTTTTTTTATTGTTTGCAAGGTGTCACAACCGAGAGTGTTCTGAGCTATTATGATCCAAGCAAATATCTTAGCAATTATCAGCTCTTTTCTAGTTGTTGAAAGTACCTATCAATTAACGGTTTTGTGTCGGGGGTTAATTTTTATTTATTTAATGTTATTTATTGTGTCTTGTTCTAGTTGGACGTATAAGTAAATTGATGTCCATAATATTGTTTAACTAATCACTTTATTAGATTACTTACTTAGATAATGTATTTTCTATAATGCTTGACGTAATTCTTTTTTTAGATAAATAAATCACACTAGTTACTTATTAATCATCTACATATTTAGACAATTACCCTAGCAAACTAGTAATAGTTTAGTAAATAGTAATTTTGTAAATAGCTATTGACAAAACATCGTTACTGATGATTTGTCAATAGCTATTTACTAAATTAGTTAAAAATCGAGCTTTTGTACAAAAACTCTCAAGCTTGACACCGTTTCTCCTAAATCTTTTGTATGATAAAAGTAGTTTTTAAAAAACTTCGAAGTCTTTTGCCCTTCAAAATAGCGTGAACAATAGAGCCGCGATCGACTGTTAAGGGTGAGGGTATAAAGAAACAGGTTTTCCGGTACGGACTTGTCGGTGCGGGTCGGTGCAGGTTACCCAACATAAATAAATAGGTTTTGTCTTTATTGACCACCAAGTTCAAGCCCGTATGAGACGGTGCAGTGCAAGTCACTCCAAGCACATAATCTGTTGGCTGCGTATAGGCCGAAGGTCGTGAGTTCAAGTCCCGCCGGAAGGTTTACGTATTTGGTTGTTTTCTATGAATCTAAAAATATTTAAATACATAATCTGTCTGTACCGATTAGTCTCAAATGGCAGGTTAGGTACCTACCGGTTTGTGTGTACCGGGAACCAAACTTTTCTTTATATCCTCACTCTAAGAAACAATCGTGCACCCTAAACAATTATTTTTATTACATACTTTTTTTTTGTCCTCACTACTAAACTAAGTAAGGTATTATTACAAACTCACTCACTCATCTAGGCGCTCTACACTCGTTTAGGAGCTCTACAATAATCTAGGTGCTCTACACTCATCTAGGCGCTCTACATTCATCTAGGTGCTCTACACTCATCTAGGCGCTCTACACTTATTTAGGCACTCTACACTCGTCTTGGCGCTCTACACTCATCTAGGCGCTCCACACTCATTTAGGCGCTCTACACTCATCTAGGCGCTCTACACTCATTTAGGCGCTCTACACTCATTTGGGCGCTCTACAATCATCTAGGCTCTCTACACTCATTTAGGCGCTCTACACTTATTTGGGCGCTCTACACTCAGATGAGTGTAATATTATGTATATCGCCTAGATGGCGCTCTACACTAGTCTAGGCGCTCTACACTACACTCATCTAGGCGCTCTACACTCATTTGGGCGCTCTACACTCATCTAGGCGCTCTATACTCATTTAGGCGCTCTACATTAATTTAGGTGCTCTACACTCATCTAGGCGCTCTACATTCATCTAGGTGCTCTACACTCATCTAGGCGCTCTACACTTATTTGGGCCCTCTACACTCATCTAGGCGCTCTACACTTATTTGGGCCCTCTACACTCATCTAGGTGCTCTACACTCATCTAGGTGCTCTACACTTATCTAGGCGCTCTACACTCATTTAGGCGCTCTACACTCATTTAGGCGCTCTACACTCATCTAGGCGCTCTACACTCATTTAGGCGCTCTACACTCATATAGGTGCTCTACACTCATCTAGGTGCTCTACACTCATTTAGGCGCTCTACACTCATCTAGGTGCTCTACACTCATTTAGGCGCTCTACACTCATCTAGGTGCTCTACACTCATTTTGGGGCTCTACATTAATTTAGATGCTCTACACTCGTCTAGGCGCTATGAGTGTAGAGCGCGCTTTTGCGCGAAGAATGTCTAGCCATTTGTGATTGATCAGTCAGTCAGTATAATAATCATTCAGTCAGCTCCATTAATTATGCCACATTACTGATTGAGACTACAAATGCGTTCTTCATTCAGTCTCAATTCAGTAAAATGACGAGTTCTACGATTTGTCGACGACTTGAACACAAAATACGTAGTATTTACTTTGTATGCTTTGCTTACGAGATTAGAAAATAATCAAACGCGCTTTAAAATTAATTGATAATTATAATCATAATAATATACTATAATAATAATATGTAAAGAGGAGAGATTTGTATTTGTGTGTGTGTGTGTGTGTCTGTGTGTATATGCGTGTGTGCATGTGTGTGTGTGTATATGCGTGTGTGCATGTGTGTGTGTGTATGTTTGTAATGAATAAATTCAAAAAACTACTAAACCGATTTCAAAAATTCTTTCACCGTTAGAAAGCTACATTCACCCTGAGTAACATAGGCTACCACTTACCGCGGGAAAATGACTCATTCCCACGGGAAAAACTGTTAATGCGGGCGGAGCCGCAGCGGAAAGCTAATGCTTAAATATGATTATTTTCAAACATGTTGGCGGCTGCTGCCTCACCTTAGTAACCTGAAATGCTACTTTTATACTTAATTTAAATTTACTTAAAAGTAAACTTAGATATTTAAATTTATACTACGAATGCTGGAACTATTAAAGTAAAAGTGCAAAGTATTATTTTTCATGTTGTAATATCCATTAACGCTGGAATTATTCTTTTCATAATTAGTTTATTTATCCCATATGCTTACTACTACCACTGTTACTACTGGCTAAACGATAGAACAAATAGTCCGGACAGTAATCTGCCTAATGGGCTGTTGACGTGAGTTGGCGTGTAAATGTTTGTTTTTCCCATATTCAGGTGGACTGATGTTACAAACGACTATCTTCAGTTTCAGTTTCAGTCGAGAGCCGCCCGTCGGCGAGATTACACGGTTCTCATATTGGGAAAATCGGGAGATTTCCGACTCCTCTGAACTCCAGAAAATTGTTGTTTAAACTCGTTTCACATAACATTGTAAAGTGTGTGCTCGTTTATTTAAAGCAAATAACGTATTACAAGAGAGTGATGGAAATAATAATAATTATAATAGTTAAAAGTCATTTCGAACTCTAGTTTATTAAACCTATTATTTACTTTATTAAACACTAAAAAAACCCGTACTTATGCACGTATAAACCTATAGAGTAATATAAAACTATAAAACATTTCATTGTAAATTTGCAGAGTTACAAAAAAAATTAACCGAAGAATAAGTTTTTATTTCTGTTGAACTTGGATGAATTTGAATTTCACAACAAAGCCATAATGATTTAGGCGACTAATGTCCATAAGGAAAAATTACTAGCTGATACTTATGACGCAGATGATAGAGAATAATGATAATTTTGTTACATTCAAAATATTGTGCTACACTTACAATACGAAGTCAAATCCATAATCTAAATCCATAATAATATTATAAATGCGATAGTGTGTTTGTTTGTCCTTCTTTCGCCTCGCAATACACACGTTTCGCCCCGCAACACCTCGTTCTTTGGATGGAGACAGTTTGGTGGCTAGGGAGTAGCTTAAGCTACTTTTCCCAGAAGAAAATATAATGATTCGCATCGCACTGGAAAAACTTAATAAGGGCGAAGCGGAAAAGTCTTATAATATCACAGCTTTCTAGAAAGTAAAATTAAATCTGAATAAAATATTTACGATCATAGTTTTGTGAGACTACATCACTACATAGTATAAAACAAAGTCGCTTTTTCTGTCCCTATGTCCCTCCCTTTGTACGCTTAAATCTTTAAAACTACGCAACGGATTTTGATGCGGTTTTTTTAATAGATAGAGTGATTCAAGAGGAAGGTTTATATGTATAATACATGCATAATATGCTTAAAGATAACCCACAATAACCATTTTCCCGTGCGGAGCCGGGGCGGGTCGCTAGTATTAAATAAATTATTAATAGTTCTGAATTCTGATCAGAGATTATAGAAACTGTTCTTTTACTTTAAAATTCTCTCTCAGGAAAATGTGTGTTTCATCTGTGAAATATAACAACTTTATCAAATATTATAGTGAGAGAGAAAATGTCCGCGACGACTTGTCGGACAAGTGACTGACAAGATATACATAATTTAGAGCACAAGTCGACAAGATCAATATTATAATAGTGAGATATAATAATCTAATCTTTGACTTATCAATAACATCTCAACATCGCCCTAAGTTTTTCAAAAAGAAGGAAATTTGATAAATTTGTGATACATTGTGGTGAAAACATTGTTTATCAGCGAAGGAGAAATTGAGTGTGGAATAACTAAACAACGTACCAGCCGTTGCTAGTACATTTTAAAGAATGAAGATAATAAAAGGTAAGTGAAATATAATTAATTATAGAAGCAACCACCGTATACCTACATAATATAATAAGATAAGTTACCAATTCTTTAACTTTGTTGACGATGAGCGAGAGCAAACAGCATACTTTTTTGAACAAGACCATTTTTGTTTTCCGTCATAGATTTTGGCACGGATGACGATTTTGAACTAGATTTCAAATCTACCCTTCTTTTCGTTAAGCTTCCACAGTTGAATCAGTTTCCATGTATTTATTTATTAAATATGATGTTATGTATAAAACCCAGGCACTAGTATAACTAGTATTATATTATCTGTGCCCAGGCTATGTATTTTAATGCGATTTAAATGAAAATATGCACCTTTCCTAATCTTCTGCCTCTGTTATGATGACAGTTACAGTTTTTTAATAACTAAATGTTAAAAAAATAAAAATAATAAGTAATATAAGTATAAAAAATATAAAAAACTGAAATGAAAAAGATAATGAAATAATAATTGAACGTATTCGGGAGACGCGCGGCGTGACGCGGGTTTGTTGGATTTTATAACTTGCATGCCACCTTTCCGATGAAAACCTGAATGAGATCTTGTGCGAGATCGTCAAATTTAAAGGGAAATAAATTAACCGTCAGGGAGTTTCACGAGATTTTACATGCATGGTGGTGAGTTGAAATGGGAGAATATCTGTATATTACACACCTATTTTAGTTTCTAAAATTGTTTGGTCTACCTCGTCTACCTATCGTTCAAAATTTGCAGTTTGTTATTGTTTTTAATGTCAATGTGTCCGGTCTCGAAAGAAATAAGCAAACAATGCGTGTCTTGTGTCCTCATACAAATAAATAATGCTGTATTTTATATTATTACTCTATACTAACTTTTGTGAAGTGGGAACTTTATTAATTTGCAACCTAATTCCCAGACTCCCAGTGCAGTTCGTTTTCACGGAAGGCCATGTTTATGACTTTACGTTACTTATGTACCCCACCAAACACACACATCCTCGTACTTTAAAATGTAAAAGTGTAGATATTAAATTAACACAATCTAATACTAAGCTACCGGTGTGTGAAAGGTAGAGCATTTAAAATCAACTATTCTATAGTGTATAGTCTAACGAACTAGAAACTGTTGTGGATAATTTTAAAGACCTGGCACTGTCGTCGGTATAAATAAATATAGAAGCCAGCCTTCAACTCTATTTATTATTTTTATAGTTACAAATAGAAAAATTGCAGAAAGTAGATGTTGTTAGTTTTCTTTTGTACATCCTTGTACAACCCATTTTAATAGAGTTGATGGTTTCTTTCTATACATAGGTACAACAATCCTACAGCACCATAGTTTTATAAGCTTATAAGTATAGGGACCCCCAAAAATTGATTTTCTTCTATTTTTGGGTGAAATAATGCGGTTCACAGAATGCATCTACTTACCAAGTTTCAGCAGTATAGCTATTATAGTTTCGGAATAAAGTGGCTGTGACATACGGACGGACAGACATACAGCAAAAATAAACGGTTTACAATTTGAGACTACGCAATAAAAAACGATTAGTACTTGGCCTGCTGGAGACTGATATCAGGATAATTTATAAATAAACATACCTAATGAAACGGCGACTCTGCGACGAACGGAACCATGAAACTTGACTTGATATAAGTAGATTGGGTAATGTTACTCTTGTATGTAGCGTTATACGTTTTCTCTAGTTCGAAATTAATCAGAAATACTTTCTAACTTTTGATATAATGTGTATACAATACCTATACATGACCGATGGCGATCGATCGACGCAATGCTGTACGATAAAATGCGAGGTTGACATTTCAGTCTTAATCAACATCATCATCATTTTCCTTTTATATTTTTTATAATAGGTATTTTTAAAAATAAATATTGGAATAATTTTTAGAATCAATAACACAATTATTATTTTTTACCTACAGTTGAGCTACAGTTGAGCTTTATAAACTGAAGCGAAAAATGAAAATCAATGAGCTTGGGCAGGGTAATTTTATTGAATTTAATTTAATTTAATTTAATTTTATTTAATTTTTATTTTTATTTTATTTTTATTTTATTTAATTTTTTTTTTTACTTTTTTTTTATTTTTATTTTTTTATTTTTATTTTTATTTTTATTTTTTTTTTTTTTATTTAATTTTATTTAATTTTATTTAATTTTATTTAATTTTATTTAATTTTATTTAATTTTATTTAATTTTATTTTATTTTATTTTATTTTATTTTATTTTATTTTATTTTATTTTATTTTATTTTATTTTATTTTATTTTATTTTATTTTATTTTATTTTATTTTATTTTATTTTATTTTATTTTATTTTATTTTATTTTATTTTATTTTATTTTATTTTATTTTATTTTATTTTATTTTATTTTATTTTATTTTATTTTATTTTATTTTATTTTATTTTATTTTATTTTATTTTATTTTATTTCATTTTATTTTATTTTATTTTATATTTTATTTCATATTATTTTATTTTATTTATTTATTTTATTTTATTTTATTTTATTTTATTTTATTTTATTTTATTTTATTTTATTTTATTTTATTTTATTTTATTTTATTTTATTTTATTTTATTTTATTTTATTTTATTGTATTTTATTTTATTTTATTTTATTTTATTTTATTTTATTTTATTTTATTTTATTTTATTTTATTTTATTTTATTTTATTTTATTTTATTTTATTTTATTTTATTTTATTTTATTTTATTTTATTTTACTTTATTTTATTTTATTTTATTTTAGCTCATCTGCTCTATTGCACGGAAAAGTAATTGAAAAGTAATTGAGTAATTGAATTACCAATTACAGTCATTCAACTACATACAGTAATTTGAGAGCGTGGGAACAACTACAGTAATTCAATTACTTGTAATTCAATTACTTGTAATTTCAATTACAAAACTAATTAATTACGCCCAACACTGTCGAGTAATAACTTTTCGCTGCGGCTCCGCCCGCGTTTACAGTTTTTCCCGTGGGAATGAGGCATTTTCCCGCAGTAAAAGGTAGCCTATGTTACTCAGGGTGAATTTAGCTTTCTAATGTTGAAAGAATTTTTGAAATCGGTTCAGTAGTTCTTGGTTTATTCATCGCAAACATGACTCGAGGAATAAATACAAAAATAAAAATGTTATTGCTTTCACCGCCGCCCCCATAGAAAATCTGCTTACGCTTGACATAGAGGCAGCGGAGCGGTGCGTTATACTCTAAAGCCGCCACTTACACCCTGTATTTTAAGTATAATTATCATCTTTATAATAAAGATTTATCAGTAAGTAATATTCCTACCTACTAGGCTTCGCACATAAAATAATTTCTTATTATTACATTTACTTTTGTAGGTATTTTCCAATAATATTATCAAGGGTCAAGTATATTATATTAGTATAAAGTTTCCTAACATTTTTTTTTACATAAGTAGTGCTAAAGCTCATACCTTTTACGTTAGGTATAAAATATTTAAACTAAATAATTACATGTAATACGAGTATATTAACTATATTCTAAGTTAGCGAGTGGTTCCTAATCATAAACAAATATTGCGAAGGTCAAATACATGATGTACCTACTGGTATCTTGTAAATTGATCTGTCATGAACAGCATATCGCACGATGCTCAGAAATGGACTTCTCCTATTCAAATATTTCATGAACAATGTATGGGTCGTCTAGGAATAAATATGTATTATTCAAATCGAAAGCACTATCTATACTCTATCTATATCTATACTTATTATATACTAATATTATAAAGAGGAAAGATTTCTATTTTTGTGTGTGTGTGTATGTTTGTAATGAATGAACTCAAAAACTACTGAGCCGATTTCAAAAATTATTTCACCATTAAAAAGCTACATTCACCCAGAGTAACATCACTACATAGTATAAAACAAAGTCGCTTTCTCTGTCCCTATGTATGTCCCTAAGTCCCTATGTATGCTTAAATCTTTAAAACTGCGCAACCGATTTTGATGCGGTTTTTTTTAATAGATAGAGTGATTCAAGAGGAAGGTTTATATGTATAATACATGCATAATATACTTAAGGATAACCCACAATAACCATTTTCCCGTGGTGCGGAGCCGGGGCGGGTCGCTAGTAGGCTATATTTTATTTTCAAAAAAATTAGGGATCCTAACTAAATTTAATAATGTAACCCAAGGTGTAAAAAAATATACCTAAAATATTCCTAATAATTGAATGGGCTCCGAAACTATTGAACCGATTTTGGTAAAACTTGGTCCAAATATAGAATAGACCTTGGGAAAGAACATAGGCTACGATTTACCGCGGGAAAATTTCTCATTCCCATGAGAAAAAATCTTAAAGCGGGCGGAGTTGGCTCAAAGAAAGAATAGACCTTGCGGAAGAATATAGGCTAACTTTTACCGCGGGAAAATGCCTCATTCCCACGGGAAAATCTATTAACGCGGGCGGAGCCGCGGCGGGAAGCTAGTATTATATGTATATATAGGTCCTATATTTTTATTATAATATAGAATATGTGACTCTACTCAAAGGAATAACTCAAGTAGTATAAGTACTTCCCATCATTACAATAAGTGGGACCAGAAGCCGTAATGTTCCTGTATGTATCTACATCCCTAAGGATCAGGGATGTAGATATAATATTAATATTATATGTAATATTATAATTCTCCTTGGTATAAATCCAATGTTAATATAGTCAGAAGTACTTTCGCGATTCTACGCTTTTTAGATTTCCTTTCTAGTGAACTTAAATACACACCTAGTACATTGGATTAGGTACAGTAGACAGCACATACGGTTGGACACTCGCACTACGAAACTCACTTCTACTGCTACGGAATAACGACTCATCGGAGCGGTGCCAGAGATATTGTGGCAGGGTGGCTTCTTCTTCCTTTCCACTTTAGTGATACCCCCTAGTTCTTTCTCGAACCTGGCGATGTCACCTGCTTGCAAGCAGGGTCGCTCCGACTCGTCCTTTTCTCTCGTTGTTTGGTGCGGCATGCGACAGGTGCAGCCGCGGCGGGGGCAGGCACGGTCATCGTAACAGCAGCGGTGTAAGCACGCGGCGGACACACGATCGCACCCGGACTCGACGTCATCTGCGGGGCCGGGGAGCGGGCGGCGGGGCTCGCTGCGACGTGCGATTTGCGCACCACCTCAGCAGATACCGACCGACGACAAACTGCTGATGGAGTCATTTTGGGCGCCGCGACGTGTGTTTACATTAGAGATCTATACCTACTTACAGAGTAATTACGTTTTAACTATTAATAACTCTGCACGCAGATCGCTAACAGTAGGTTCAGAAACCTCTAATTTAAACTGTACCTCGGCCAAGCTAGCTTTCAGGGTGGTGATGTCCTTGAATAGACTGGTGATGTCAACGTGATCGAACGTGACGGGAGGCAGTTTGTGCAACTGCTTTGCCACGAAGAGGGGCAGGTATTGTCAGGATCGCTTAACTTAAGGAGATTAAACTGTACCTCGGCCAAGCTAGCTTTCAGGGTGGTGATGTCCTTGAATAGACTGGTGACGTCAACTGGATCGAACGTGACGGGAGGCAGTTTGTGCAACTGCTTCGCCACGAAGGGGGGCACGTCCTCAGGATCGCTTGACTTAAGGAGATTAATGATGTCCTGAAGGCTCTGGGAATCGTACAGCAGCACCTTGCTCTTGCAAATACCATCTTCCTTGAAGTTTGACCTGCAGATCTGCAGGATGCTGAGTCAATGCACTGATTGAATTTTTATGGGATAAATGCGTTTTTTTTAATGCCAATACAAAACCCGAATCAATTATTTATTCTGTGCCCGAACGTGAGATGTTTTTAATGAGGTGATTTATTCAGATGGGACCTTTGATACCTACCTATATTTTCGTACCAAGCTGTGATCGGAATCGACACCCTCTTACAAAAAAGTCTATTTAATCGGACAGTTTGTGGAATTAAGGAGCGAACCGACAGGCGCGGGAAAGCGTGGGCTGCGGCACGAAATCCGAGTTTAATGCAGCCTGTATGACAGACAGCTGAGAGTGTCGGTGGTCAAGTGGCTAAACCTGCACACCCCTGCGAAGTAATTCAGGGGTTGTGTGTGAAAGTTGGAGCGTCGGTGGCCAAGTGGCTAGGGCCGTTGACTTCAATTCGGAAGTTCGCGGGTTCGAACCTCGGCACGTTACCAATGTGTTTTCGATTGTCGAATTCATATGTAGGTACGTTTATTCGACGATCTTACGGTGAAGGAAAAGATCGTGAGGAAACCTGAACACACTTGCGAAGTAATTCAAGGGTTGTGTGGGAAGTTGACCAACCCGCACTGGGCCAGCGTGGTCGACTAAGGCCTATTTACCCTGATTTTAGGGTAGGCTCGAGCCCCTCGGTGGGGACATAATATATGAGCTGTTAATGATGTGTGAAAGTTGACCAACTCGCACTGGGCCAGCGTGGTCTAAGCCTATTCACCCTGATTTCAGGGTAGGCTCGAACCCCTCGATGGGGACATATATGAGCTGTCAATGATGAGGATGATGATGTAGCCTGTAACATAGATTGCGACCGCTCTTTCTATGGGACAGACTACATAATATAAACTCGTACACCTTCCTTCCCGCAGTCCGCTCTTTCCCGCGTTTGTGGGTACGCGGCTCTAAGTTAAAAGCCATTTAGTTTTCCGGGAAAGTTTAATTGGGAAAGTTGTTCAGATTTATCAATAATAATTGAGTATGTCCTTACAGTATTTGACAACCTATCACTTACAACCAGCAAAAAATATTTTTTTCTATGACTACGAATACTCTGGCTCTTTTCCACCTCCCTGGTACACCCACACAAGATGAGAATTCTGTGCTGAGAATAGTTTATTATATAAGTATATATGTTTTTGTACAATATTATCTATATAATAAAACTGTAGAGGTCAAAAATCTGTACATATAAAAAAAATGCTTAAAACCGAGTCAGGGGGATGTAAGAAGTGGTATAGAACATGTCCAGATTTTTTTCAAATTTTTTGTTTCTCTGTTTGTCTGTTTGTACGGGCTAATCTCCGAAACTATTGGACCGATTCAAATGAAATTTTGCATGGTGGTTCTTTACATCCCTGGTCAACAACTTGGATACTTTAAATCGCGAAAATTAAAAATTTAAGAAAAATTACTACGGAAAAGTCGGAAAACAACGCGGGCGTAGCCGCGGGCAGACATCTAGTTATTACTAAAATTACATTGCAATCGAATAGATAGTAATTTTAATCAAACAGTTTGTATGGAAATGAAAAGTTACCATTTTTTTAGGGTTCCGTAGCCAAATGGCAAAAAACGGAACCCTTATAGATTCGTTATGTCTACATTTAGACGATATTATTTATCACTACATAGTATAAAACAAAGTCGCTTTCTCTGTCCCTATGTCCCTATATCCCTATGTATGCTTAAATCTTTAAAACTACGCAACGGATTTTGATGTGGTTTTTTAAATAGATAGAGTGATTCAAGAGGAAGGTTTATGTGTATAATGCATGCATAATATACTTAAGGATAACCCACAATAACTATTTTCCCGTGCGGAGCCGGGCGGCGGGTCGCTAGTATCCTACATAGTATAAAACAAAGTTGCTTTCTCTGTCCCTATGTCCCTATGTACGCTTAAATCTTTAAAACTACGCAACGGATTTTGATGCGGTTTTTTTTAGTAGATAGAGTGATTCAAGAGGTAGGTTTATATGTATAATACATGCATAATATACTTAATTATAACCCACAATAGCCATTTTCCCGTGCGGAGTCGGGGCGGGTCGCTAGTAAGAAATAAATACCCAAGAAGCCTATTTTAATAATTAATGAATATTTCTCTATATATAATGGTTTACTTTTTTTTAATCGACCCACTAAATATGAAATTTCTTTTGAGACACCCGTTATAGTTAACAATTTTTTTTTCTTTAAGTTTTGCACATGTACGTTAGAAATTAATGTTTTGCATATATTACGTCTCTTCTCTATATGTATAGCTGCTATACTAATACTACTCGTAATCAGGTACGAATACCACACTATACCGATTACAAAACGAATGATAAGGAATTTGCATTTTCGAGTAGACACCTAAATTAAGTGTGGTATCCTGAAACCTAAATCCTATCTACGAACTGCTACTCGTATTAAGTATTCCGTGCTACGAACTAATGAGATTAAAGTTCTGTCGTAAAATTTATCTATCTATATTCAACTTCTCACGATGTTAAATGATCTTATATGAAGTTTCCGTTTCGGATGGTTGGTTCCACCGCTAGGTTCCACTAGTGGGTCCATCTGGATTTTCAAGTACTCATGTCTCCACTGTATATTATTGATGGGGCTATTTGGATTTGGAAATATTTATGGTTCCACTACAGTTAAAAAGATACTAGCCATCTAATGCACTGGCACTTGAAAATGTTGATAGCTGCTGCCAAAGCTGTCATGCCAATTAGATACGAGTACTTGAATATTTTTCGCCATACAATAAGAAATTGAATTGTATTGAGAGAAATATCAATAAAATATGGAGAACGTCTATCTACGAGCAATAATCGCCTATCTGTGGGCGTGGGTATGCCCTATTTATAAAAAATATGAAACACGTAAACCTAAAGAAAAATCTAGCTTATTTATTTTATCATCAAATAAATAATCCTCATCTTTTCTGCGAAAGTGATGGAATATTTTATTAACACGACGTTTAAAGGAGCAGAAAAAAAAAATCATTCCAACACATTAGGTAATTTATAGTCGCAAATTTATCAATGATTTACGTGTCTGTTCTACTATATTCCCTTCCTCGATCTAATACGAGTACCTACCTAAATACATACCTAGTAGCTATAAGTATGAATCCCTAAATTATTAATTTTTATATCTATTTTATGTGCAAAAAATGGAAAGTCTAGTTAGTTTTTTTTGTTTCCAGAGCTGTTTCTCTTCGTTCTGGCTGGTCTGCTGACGGTGGTGGCTCCAGGTCCTCAGGCCAGGTGGCGAGAGGGCCCCATCAGGTGCTCACTAATGGACTATACAAGTACCGCGGAGTGCAAACAGACCGACTACCGGCTTTCGTGCCGCCACGGCTTGTCTGCCGAGTGGACCAAGGGACAGAAGTAAGTTCCTCGTACAGCTGCACTAATCTCTACGTTTGCGTTTGGCAGGCAAAACGGGAGCTTATTTCTAGTTATGCAGTTGATATGCTTGAGTTGTGTATATTTCGTTGTATCTTATGGCCAAGACTCCTTCAGGACAAGTTAATACAATAGCCAACACATGTGACTGGACGCTAGAATCTTGACTGTAATACGCTTAGAGTATAAATAGTAAAATTTCTGGGAGGGTAATACGGTAGTCGGTAATATAATAACGAAATAAAACAATCTGAGCAGCTTTCTGAGATTTTGTCAAATTACATAGACAATCCTATACTCCTGATCTCTTTTATTTTATTTGCACTATTACCTTTCGTTCTGGAGGCTTTTATTTAAAGAGAAAACAAACGTAGGAGGGAGTAAGTAAATTGAACCGTTTTCGTAACGTAAACAAAATCTACTTGGTCCTGATAATCTTAACGAAATCAAAGCTTCCAATGTGTGCTATTTACAAACCATCTAAAGATGGAATCTAGGCAGAAATTCTTGTATGTGATGATGATGTAAGTATTGAATGTTTGGCAAAATAATGTGTGAAATGCGGTCAACATTCTAAAACTATGTGTAAGCGGATTATTTCAAAGTAGGTATACCTACGTATTCAATTTACATAATTCTTATTTACGATTTTTAAGAGTTTTACTATGAACAAAAGAAGAGATAGAGTCCTTAGGGCAATAGAGTTGTTTTTATTATAATACGGTAAAAGAAAATGTTGTGAGAAAACCTGCACATAATCTGCTATTTCATGATTGTGTGTGAAGTTAACCGACCCGATTCAGGGCTTATTCACCCTACCGGACTCCCATTACTTAGTATTTATTAACATGCAGAAGAATCCACCTGGGCCACCACACTGTCATTCTATGGACACCTTTTATGTCATGTACTGTTGTAAAAGGTAGGATAAAAGGAATTTGGATTTCTTTAGCATCAGTTTTGAAAGCAGATGTTACCGACAAATTGTATCTCGTCGGGGTAGTGAACTAACAGCGCAAATGCGCAGTCAACATGCAAATTGCAAATGTTTTGCGTTATGTAAATTGTCAGAGGCTGCTGGAACAAGAACCAGACGGGGCAACCACGGATTGTTATGTCGAATTTAATTCTGTCTTGTAGATGTGTATCGAGTTTGACTATAAGTATAATCATTATAAAGATGAATAAAAAGAAAAATCAACTACGCCTATAAAGATCATTACCTGACGACGTATTTCATAGTATGCTACAAATTAGAAAAATGGGGCGCTCGAATATCCTGTGATACATGTTTAAAATTTTGCACTCCTGGTATAATGCAGATTCTGTACGACTCAAATTTATTTTTATCCATATCCGATTCTATACCCTCATGCTCATAACCAAAATCTTAATTCCTCAACCTAGCTAGACTGACCCACACTGCTGGGAAAGGCTGGGAAAATGCCTCTGTTTTTTCTTTCACTGCTAAAGAGCATAGAGATTCTAACTATATTTTTTCATCAGATATGAAATAACACAATTGAGATTGGAGCAGTGGCCTGGCCAGTGTCTGAACGTGGGTCGGCTACAGCTGCGCTTCCCTGAACTAAGGCAGCTGGAGATCATCAACTGCAGCCAGCTGGACTCTTTCCAAGGATATTTCGATAAGAACAGTACCATCCAGGTGATTATAACGACTTCTTCGATAGCTGAAAAACAAACTCCGTGAGGAATGGTTAGCTTATCACAATGTTCAAGATTGTTCGGACGAAGTAAACCTTCATACGCCACGAAGATTGAATAAAGTTTGTTTGTGAAGTTACTAACCCCTGAAATGTGCGCAGTTAGGTGTACAGAATAACACTATATGAACGTTAATTGAGTGAAAACAGGGGTTTTTATATTAATTCTACATGTCGTTGAATTGTAGGCTTTAAGCCTGACATTTACCTTATCTAGATTACAATTATATTTAATACTCATATTACATTGTTATATGCATCATCATCATCATCATTTCAGCCAGTAGACGTCCACTGCTGGACAAAGGCCTCCCCCAAAAATCTCCACAACGATCAGTTCCGCGCTGCCCGCATCCAGCAGCGGCTTCCCGTGACCCTTACCAGATCGTCGAGTCGGTCCACCTTGTAGGGGGCCTGCCCACGCTACGTCTTCCGGCGCGTGGCCGCCATTTAAGAACCTTATTATTTGTTATATTCAATGACTGGAATGGGGGTGTAGTGTCTATAGGTATGTCAGATATGTCTTATTTAACCATATTGAGAAAATTATAAAGAAAATGAATCTATACTTTAATAGATAAACATTACATACAATAACGATAACCTTAGAAATCTAATTAAAGTGTTTAACTGAGTCGGGAGTCGTCTAAAGGACCAATAATCTTGTGACGGGGTATTTTTTAGCCAACTCAAACTGACTGATTATTGATTCAATAAACTTAATTTATGATTATGATCTTTTCTATATAATAAAACTGTAGAGGTCGAAAATCTGTCTGTACATAGAAAAAAATGCTTAAAATCGAGTCAGGGGGATGTAAAAAGTGATATAGAACATATCCAGATCTTTTTAAATTTGTTTGTTTGTCTGTTTGTACGGGCTAATCTCCGAAACTACTGGACCAATTTAAATGAAATTTTGCATGGTGGTACCCACGTGGTACCTTATATCTCCAATCAACATCTTAAATAATTTTTACCACGGAAAAATATCAAATCCTACGGGAAACTGTGCACGGAAAAGTCGAAAAATAACGAGGGCGTAGCCGCGGGCGGATAGCTAGTGTTAAAGTAAAACCAAAGAGTATTTTAGATGAGCGGATTATTTATTAACATATAGGGACTCCGTTAAGTGAATAGGGTCAGCCAGCTTTCTATTTTGAGAGGGTGGAACCTTTCGGTATTAATTAGGACCATAAGTGGAACTGGCCTTATCTCAGTCGTTCGAAAAGTCCGAAATGTAAAAGTTATTCATTCGGATTTGTTTAGTCGAGATAACAACAATATGATAATGATGCTGCTCGAGTATGGAACAATGTTTGAATGTATTTGGGTATGCATACATAAGTTCAAGGTCATAAATATTAATTAAGTGTGTGATTTCTCATGCAAAGTTTAAATATTTGAGTTTGTTACAGTCACGTAGTTTTATGGAAATTAAAAGGTTTATTAAATTAAAATACCTACGGGTAGTTCGCTAGTACCTACAGCTCATATACGCCCCCAAAGAGGGGATCGAGCCTAGCCTAAAATCAGGATGAATAGGTCTTAGTCGATCACGCGACTACGGTTAGTAAGTAAGTACCCACAGACTATTTTTAAGTTTAAAGTCTACATCAAGTATCATTATAGCGTTTTAATGATGTTTAATTGGATGCCCCTTAAATTGCATAACATAATTATCCCTATTATGAAAATCCATAACAGACTTGCCATAACTTTAAATAGTATAACAATTAGAATCCATAATTTAAAAATACATACCATTATTTAGCATACTTATTAAAATCCATAATTCTATAATGTTTCGAAATCATAAATTTAAGATATTTTGGTGAAAAAGAACATAAGAGAAACAGCATTTTTGGTGATAAAAAATAATAATTTAATAAGTCTGTGCTGTATTTGTCAAATTTATATTTTTTAATTATTATACATACTGACAGTATTCGTATTAAATTTAGGGCTTTTAAATATAATGTGTTTCAAAATTATGGATTTTAATCGTTATGACATTTACCGATTATGGGTTTTCAATATATACCTACATTTTCAATTATGGATTTTAATATAGACCCTGTTTAATTGAACTCATCCGGGTTTTCTTAGGAATAGGTTAAGTTTGTCGCGAAATTTCATTATGTCTTTTTTACATATAACGTCTACAGTGAGAAATGTAATACATATTTGCTGTTTCGAATTAAAATAATAATAATCATCGTTATATTTTTGTGATAATCAAATTCAATAACGATCGATCCTGAAAT
The DNA here is from genome assembly GCA_948473455.1 of Teleiodes luculella. NCBI lineage: Eukaryota > Metazoa > Arthropoda > Insecta > Lepidoptera > Gelechiidae > Teleiodes > Teleiodes luculella. The sequence goes on along the minus strand of OX419590.1, from coordinate 7,901,054 downwards.
GGAACGAAACTTAAAACTTAAAATATACCTTTACCTTAATATACAAATTAAAAGCTTATTGACATGGCTATGATTTTTATAAACAGCTTTATTCAATCTTTAACTCATATCAATAATGAAACCGGTCAAGTGCGAGTTGAACTCACCTTGATTGAGCCCCTTGAGCCATATATATCTCCGGTAACATCTTAGATACTTTTATACATGGAAAATTAAAGAGTTCCCGTGGGATAGTTAAAAATTACTATGGAAATGTCGTAAAACAAAGCGGGCGTAGCCGCGGGCATACACGTTACGTAGCTAAGTATTAAATTTGGAACATGGAGTCCACTTTTGGGTGATAAAATAGACTTTGAAAGAAAAAAGTTTTTAAAAGTATACCGTGTGGATATTGAAAATCGGCAAAAAATTATCACTCCACCCCCCCTTACCTACGAAATTACTGGGACTAAACTTTTGAAAAAATACCGAAGATAAGATAGAAGGTAGCCTTTACATATTACAGGAACACCTATGAGAAGTCTACACTCAGAAAAAATTCTAAACGGAATGACAAAAAACCCTTAACAGATGGGAGCCGTCTAAAGAACTTGAAGTCCGCGACAGAGCAAATTTGAACGCTTGAAAATTCTTCAACATTGTCACCTCGTATTAGCGCTAAACTTTTGCAGACTTTGTTGACATGACAAAGCAATATGATTGGCAAAGGATCAAACTTTCTCTCTCTCATATGTCCCTATGTTTAAGGTGTATTGCCACATCGACAATGTTCCTCTGTCTTCACGTTTTGTGCAGTTGTTCATACGTCTAAGGTTATATGTCCCTATCACAAAGGTACATTGTTCCCATCGACAATGTACCACTATATTTTAGTTCGATGCAGTACTTCATTTGTTCCTACGTCTAAGTTTTCCTATCCCTATCGCAAAGGTACACTGTTTCCACGTTTAAGGTAAATTGTCACTTCGACAATGTTCCTTTGTCCCTATTTTTGGTTTTAGGTTTGGTTCAATTGTGCCTTTGTCCTTACGTCCGACTTGATGAGTTCCTATCACAAAGGTACATTGTCCCTATGTTCAAGGTGTATTGCCACTTCGACAATGTTCCTCTGTCTTCACGTTTGGTACAGTTGTTCATACGTCTAAGGTTATATGTCCCTATCACAAAGGTACATTGTCCCTATGTTTAAGGAGTATTGCCACTTCGACAATGTTCCTTTGCCCCGACGTTTGGGCTTTGGTTTGGTGCAGTTGTGCTTTTGTCTTTACGTCTGACTTGATACGTTCCTATCACAAAGGTACATTGTCCATATATTTAAGGTGCATTGCCACTTCAACAATGTTCCTCTGTTTCTACGTTTGGTGCAGTTGTTCTTACGTCTAAGGTTCGGGGAGACGCAGTAACAAGGAACATTGTCGAAGTGGAAATACACCTAAAACATAGGGACAATGTACCTTTGTGATAGAGACATCTCTATCACGAGGGTACATTGTCGCCATGCTTAAGGTGTATGGCCACTTCGGCAATGTTTCTTGTCACTGCGTCTCCCCGAACTTTGCCGTGGCGACAGCGTTAATAAAACCCCCTGTGTGGCTTCCTCTAACATGGCCACAACATAGATTTAAATTCTGACTACACAGACATTTAGCCCTTATTTTGAGACAAATCAAGGACTAAATGCCTGTGAAGTCAGAATTTAAAACTATGTTGTGGCCAGAAGAAGCGACACAAACCTCCAACAACCCAATGGGCTGGGTGCGCAGGTGTGAACGCAAAGCTCCTCTTTGAAGCTATCCGCCATGTGACTTAGCAAGAAGCTTCTAAGAGGAGCTTAGCCCTCGCATGATCACCCCAGAAGGTCGTTTTATGTCGCTATCGCCACGCCGGGATCGCAGACCTGGATAATAAATGAAACAAAGATTATTTATAAGTAAGTATAATAAGCACAGTTAAACACTTCGACAAAACTTTTAAACACCTTTAAAATCTCAAACTTGTTAGCTTAACCTACTAACATAGGAATTACATTCAAATGTACTTATTACTAAAACCGTACCGTGCCTTCCCACTACAATTATTATTAAACAATTTTAATTGTATTTATAACAGTTTTTATTGGTCCGTAAGGGACATCATTCTGAAAATCTTTCACTATGAAACCAATTTGATCAGAGCCACTTAATTTTTCACTTCTCCTTACAAATCAGCTGACCGCCCATGTATCTGTAGTGGACCATGAGGGTCCGACTGCAATTATAAATATACCGAAGCATAAGAAAAACCTTTAGCCAGTGTATAGGTGAACCGATCTTCAATGCATCTTTCGAGGTCCCCTGGTGAAGACACACGAGTGATAAACGCACTTGAATCTTCTGAACGCCTAGGTTTCCACTTCTTTCCTTTGACCTTGATATGGGGGCTATTTGTTTGAGCAGGTACGGAGTGCACCTCAGGGCAGCGAGACTTCTCCAGCTTGCTCCTCTCCAGCTATGTAGAACGAAAAAAAAATCTATTAAAAACCATGGTACAATCTCAGTGACAATGTTAAGTAATCAACTTTATTTATTAGCCTAATCGACAACCATGTATTTTTTTACAAATTAGAAATCCCGTTCTTAAGCAATTGAATATCCAGCTGTGATACGTAGATTTGACCGACATACATTAGTAATTTATCCTTTAATTTATCCATGTTTTACTAAAACGCAAAAAACACAACTGAGCCAGGTATCGTGTCCCAGCTTTTGTATGCATAATTAGGGGGTTTCTACTGGATAATATTTTCTCAATTAAAAATATTTCAATTTATATGTACCTATAGTGATAAATATTTTTTATTTAATATTAATCTGACATATATTTTTAGTACTAATAATTTGACCAACTAGAAGCAATGACTCGTATATTTGTTAGATACGAAAAGAAGAAAAAATTAATTGACCAAATTATCAGTTTTTAACATAAATAATTCTTAACACACTCGGGAGCAATAAATGAAAATAAAATACATTTTAAGATACCTATGTAGCAAACAACAATAAATAATCGAAATGATAAGAAACAAGTCTTATTTCCAAATTGTCTCCGAATGCTTCTTATGAAATGTAAAATTGAACAAAAACGTACCAGTTGCTAAGTCCAGAAGGTCAGTGACAGCCGGTTCCGCTCTTATGCCTGAACCATTCTCCACTAGTAGTAGTAGTTCTCCTTTTCTTTATCATGGGAAAGTGTTCCTCGAAGGTGGCTGACGCCAGTGGGTAGGCCTCAAAATCATTCGCCAACTAAAAAAATATGATAAAACAGGTGTTAAAATCGTTAAAGCGGCAAATCATATTAATGCAACCTACATGAAGTTAAGTTTTCACTTACCAATTGGTGACAGGTCAGTAGCCGTAGACACAGATATTGGCTGAAATATACGTCGATTTCTCATTTAGGACCCATGCCTGACCTGGCCAGGGTCTTCGTCTTCAATGGATGAGTTCGAGTTGAGAAAGTCACTCCGTTTAAATATAAAGTTACACTCCTGGAGAGCTCCTGGGAGAGCGCGCGTACTTTGTGCGGCTGCGGGCCAAAAGTGAAGTAAAATAAATACGCGGGCGACCAACGGGCGACGAACGACCAGTGCTGCCAACTCGGTTTCAGTTTACGGACTAAAAAGAGTTGTAAAAAGGGCTACATTTGCCCAATACATTTAAAATAAATTAAAATTAAATTCATTATTAATTAATTAAAATATTTTTATTTAATATGCTGTATTAATAAAAACATATATGGTTTTAGCTTTTTTTATAAGCAGGATCAATTTTCCTATAGTGTTTCCTAGAGTCTTCTTTTTTAATGGAACGGCAATTTGCAGCACGCACGTATCTATCACTAAATAAAGTCACCCAATTTCTAATTAGAATATTAAAAAGAATATGAAATGAACTTAGCCATTCTGTTCGAAAAATAAATAAATAAATATAGCTGATTACAATCTACGAGTGAGACTACAATATTGTCTATATTGTGTGTCAAAGACAAAATTTGGGGAACTCCCTGATATCACTCAACCAGTTTTACTGTTATTTGGTACTTATTAAGTTATACTAACTTCATCCAGGTTAATCATTAATTTAAAGGCAAAATTGAAGTTAAATATTTATAGCCACTTTGAAAATAAAATAAAACTATGAACAATAATAACTCATAATACTCAATCATTCCAAAAATAATAATACTACAGCGCAAACAGTTTTATACAAGATTTTTTACTTGAATGATCTAAAACTTTTCGATAAATATGTTGTCCTCAACCATTTATAATATTAGCGAGCGAGAAAAACAATGAGAGAATGAACCACTTTGATTTATATCTTATCTAGCGCAAGGGAATTCCTTTGCAATCCATTCCATTTTAGTGAGCTTATGAATTTAAAATTGAAACTTATTTACGTAATTAAAATTATGTCATTTGCTTAGGAAGTCATGAATATTTATTTTATCTTCTAAAAGTTTATTTAAAAAATACGTTAGAAACCGCTAAATATTTTTGCCCGCTAAGACCTTTTCGCGCGACAACACCACAAAATCCACCAGATCTAGAAGGAAAAACGCTTAAACAGCAACACTGGTGGGTGGGTGCGTTTCAGTGCATCTGTCGTCTTAGTTACGCGGACAAACCAACAAAACACCTTTGTCGTTTTCACAATGTTGATTAGACTCAGTCACTAGAGTCTTTTTACGCTGTGTCTTAGCTCGAAGCTCAGAGGTGTACCTACAAAAAATAAGACAAAGGCCTTTGTGACCTACTGCTTGCATTTATTATCTACTAGCGACCCGCCCCGGCTCCGCACGGGAAAATGATTATTGTGGGTTATCCTTAAGCATATTATGCATGTATTATACATATAAACCTTCCTCTTGAATCACTCTATCTATTTAAAAAAACCGCATCAAAATCTGTTGCGTAGTTTTAAAGATTTAAGCGTACAAAAGGAGGGACATAGGGACAGAAAAAGCGACTTTGTTTTATACTATGTAGTGATAACTAGGTATCATATCATATCATCTCTTATATAATAAAACAGTAAAACTAATGTGTCTGTACGTTAAGTATATTATTAAACAAAAATTTATTGACGGAGATGTAAAAATATTAACAGAAATAGGAATCTACATTTTTTCCCCTATTAGATTCTCCTAAATACCGATCAGTCTTTATCCATTAAATATGTAAAACTTTTTAGGATTGCGTAGCCGCAAACGAAACCCTAGGGTCACCAATATAGCCGAGCGAGTCAGCAAGCTAAAGTGGCCGTGGGTGGGTAGGGCACATAGCTCGGAGAACCGATGGCCGATGGGCCAGAAAGGTTCTCGAGTGGAGACCACGTGACGGCAAGCACAGCGTAGGAAGGCCTCTTGCGAGATGGACGGACGACCTGGCAAAGATCGCAGGGACTCGTTGGATGCAGGCTGCTGCCGACCGGTCTAAGTGGAGGTCAATGGGGGAGGCCTATGTTCAGCAGTGGACTTTTAACGGCTGTTATGATGATGATGATGAAATGAATTCCTCATAATTTCGTCATATTATGTTCGTATGTCCGTATGTCACAGCTATTTAATTATAATGTTGATTAAATCGAATTATTCTCCAATAACTCAAGAACAGAAAGGCAACAGATTAACACGGTAGTTATACCTAACAACAGTACCTACCTAAGAGCCGAACGGACATTAAATATTTTTTAGATTCATAGTGACGATGGATGGATGGATGGTTATAATGATGGAGACGTCATGATTTGATAGAAAACAAGCAAGAACGAAGGCATAGTGCCCTCCGTGGTGTAGTTGGTAAGCACGTTGACTGCGTATAGGCCGGAAGTCGTGGGTTCAAGTCCCGCCGGAAGATTTACGTTTTTAGTTGTTTTCTATAAATCTAAAAAAGATTTAATACAACGTTAAATTGAAAGGTATGTCTGTGTCACTGAATTGGGATTATAAGTTTGTATGTTAATTATCGGGCTGCCGGTTTACAAATAGTACCTACGGATATCCTACGTCGATACGTTCTACGGGAGAGTTGACCTAAGTCTCATCGTCAAAGGGCAGATACACACTTTGCCAAAGCGTTTACTTTAAAAGGTAACAATATGCGCAACAACATAACGAAAATTTTGGCTTTTGTCGGTTTACAGATAGTACGGATATCCTACGTCGATACGTTCTACGGGAGAGTTGACCTAAGTCCCATCGTCAAAGGGCAGATATCAACTTTGTCACTATACTGCTGACATTGCCGAAGCGTTTACATAAAAAGTTAACAACATACCCAACAACAATCTAAAAATCTCGTCCTTTGTCGGTTTACAAATAGTACGGATGACCTTTGTCAATACGTTCTACGAGAATCATGCAGTAAGTCTCGGCATCAAAGTGCAGATATCAGATTTGTCACTGTATCTACTGAAATTTCTGACACGTTGTCATTTTAACAAATGCAAAAATCGCTATACTTTATACGCGCTACGAAAAGTTTGCCCTAAGGCTCGGCGTCAAAGGGCAGATATCAACTTTGTCATTAAATATGCTGACGTTGTCGAAGTGTTTACTTATAAAGATAACAACATACCCAACAACAATCTAAAAATGTTGTCCTTTGTCGGTTTACAAATAGTACGGATGACCTTTGTCATTCCGTTCTACGAGAACCTTGCAGTATGTGTCGGCGTCAAAGGGCAGATATCAGATTTGTCACTGTATCTACTGAAATTTTAGTAACGTTGTCATTTTAACAAAGGCAAAAATCGCCTTTGTTATTCTGTTAACTTTTCTATGTCATACTGACTAAAGCAAAAATATACTTTACACTACGTATGCACTACGTACACGGAATCTCGACACAATGACAAAACATTGTCAAAAAGACGTTCGACAATAAATACTCTGTTGCGGTGTGCTAGTGCACCGAAACGCTCCGCCAAAAAGTTATGTCAGGAGCACAAAAAAAAAACGACAAGGGAATTTCGCACCTTTGTCAGCCATTATTTTTTTGAGTGTATGGTAATTAAAGTAATACGGTTTACGTATGTTTCGGCTGATGATGAAGAACTTTGCTGGAACGGAACCCACTCTTCCACCGTGCAAAACAAACAGAGAAACAAAAAGTAAAAAAAAAACTGGATATGTATAACGTCATCGCTTCTTCCCCCTAAATTGGTTTTTAGCATTTTTTTTCTATGTACAGATTTTCGACCTCACAGTTTTATTAATAGATGCATCATCATCATCATCATCATCTCAGCCGAAAGACGTCCACTGCTGGACAAAGGCCTCCCCCAAGGATCTCCACAATGATCGGTCCTGCGCTGCCCGCATCCACACTGAAAAAAAAATGTTGCCATTGGAACAAAAAAACTTTGTTACTGGAGAGCCGTCAAAGGTAAATAGTTAAAAAGACATTGTTTTTATTGTTAACCAATATTTTTGCTGATCATAAAAAACTGTCATTTTAACAAAATATTGTAGATGACGAGACAATTTGAATCTGTCGCTTAGGCAAAGCCATTCTGTAGTTTGGACAGAGGTATTTTGTCGCTTAGACTAAGCCGCTCTGCAGTTGAGACAAAGCCATTTTGTCGTTTACGCAAGGCCACTTTGTTGCTTAGGCAAAACCACTTTGTCGTATGTACAATAGAGAATGAGGCCGATCAACCGATCAAGCCAAAAACCAGAGGTATTGCTGTTAAATCTTAACCGCTTTTTCTCAGAAACATGTATCGTAATGTAGGTTTTGACACATGTTTCTGAGAAAAAGTGGTTCAGATTTAACAGCAGTACCTCTGGTTTTTGGCTTGATCGGTTGATCGACCTCATCCTCTATTGTACATACGACAAAGTGGTCTTGCCTAAGCGACAAAGTGACTTCGGCTTGATCGACCCTAGTATGAAATAAATTAAAATACAAAAATAGCAATCACGTCAAGAATTATTTATTATTTCTTAATTAAGAACTTAAAAACTAATACGATACGAATACAAAAAAAACCGTTTTTCAAACCGCATGACATTTAAATAATGACATTCGTTACTTCCCAATACGCACTCGGTCTGCCGATCGGTCGGTCAAATTTGAGAGGATGCCCTGTCGCGGGTCCCTTATCAATTATAGCTGGTGATGTGATAATTGGTTTCTGAAATAAAGAGTGAGAATAAATACAGATACATGTTAGACCATAGATATTTACCTACATTATGATACAGGCCTATTTCATGTAGTACCTACAGAGTTGTATAAGTATTTATCTATTTATATCCGCTACCTAGCTCTCATAATACAAGCGTTGCTTAGTTTGTCGTAAAAACCGACTAAGGGATAAATCCAGGGAATGGGCAGCAGCGTTCTCTGTGAATAACTACAACACCTTCAACTGCGCTCGCCATTCCGCCTGCCAAGCGTGGTATTCTTCTTCGTGTATGGCAAATACCCCTCTTTTTTACTTTATTTCAATTAGACATAAAGGTACAGGTAGGTACTTACCGATCAGAGACGGCCCCAAATGCTCCAGGCCGTTGTTCTTGAGAAAATTCTCTAGATCCTCCATTTTAGATTAAATGCAGATATCTGAAAGAAAGCACGCGCGACCTTTCACAATGGCGACTCGGCTTAGACCACGCTTAGACTGATGGACAGATGGACGCTAACGGGTTGCGAGATTTACAAAGCAGCCTGCGCGTGCGGCAATGGTACAATTGTCATTTTATTTTGGCAACATTGTTGCGGTGATAACCTGTATTTTGTTACTTTTCAACTTTGGCCTACTAACAATATAGTCTAGTCATAGCAACAAAAGTTACTTTGATAGATTATACTTTGCCGCGACATCACTTTTTATATTTGTTCTGTTGGCAAAGCACTGTTGACTCCCCGTTCAAACTTTTTAATATAGTTACTGTACTTAAGTATGTTTTGTCGATTTAAATAAATAAAAAATAACAATAAAATATTTGTCAATGCCACTATTTACCTATTTTTGCAAGGACAAAGCATTTAAGTGTAGCAACAATAAAAATCTAACAAAGCTTTTATTAACACTTTGTTAGCCGTTTTTTTTTTGAGTGCAGCGGCTTCCCGCGACCCTCACCAGATGTGGGGGGCCTGCCCACACTACGTCTACCAGCGCGCGGTCGACATTCAAGAACCTTTCTGTCCCAACGGCCGTCGGTTCTACGCGCAATGTGCCCAGCCCATTGCCACTTAAGTTTAGCGATTCTTCGGTTTATAGATGCAAATCATGCATTATATAGATGTAACGTCCGTCTTTGGGTCACGAATGGTGTTCAGAGGAAATAGGCGCTGACAGACGGACGGACAAACACCCGAGTGATAGGTGTCCTTTCTGTTTATTCGTTTTTGAGGTACGAAATCCTAAAAAACCAAGATAAAGTGTGTAAGATTCGCTTCCAAATAAGTTGAAAGTTGTCATCACGAAGGTGACAACGCTCCTTGTGGAAGTAATAAATCTGTAAGTTTCAGAAGACTTTTAATTTATTTGAAGTTTATTAAAGCAGAACTTTCTCCTTTCTCGTAGAAATTGTTGGAAGTCGTAGCAGGAAGTTAAACACTTCATCGTTGACGGTGGCCCACCCAGGGGGGAAATATCTTGTTTGAGCTTTGATTATTCAAAATGGCTGGAATTGAAAAACAATCGATAAATACATTGGGATTCACACACGGCCATCTGACAATATTAGATGGCCGAATTGTTCGAATGACTATTTTTACGGTTCCGTAACTCAAAAACAAAAAACGTAACACTTATAGGATCACTCGGTTGTCTGTCCTTTGTTATCCATTATCACTTTAGTTAAAGATCATATGCTCAAACGGGATTAAACAAATGAATCATGTAATGAAATCCATGCAGTTGTACTATTAATAGGTAGGTACTACGTTCTTTCCAACTCGTCCCAGTTAATCATTTGCAGCGACGCGACGACGTCAGCCGTGAATCCTCCCAAAGCCGAGCCATCAATTCCGAAAATAGGAAGAAAATTCATTATTTCCTTTTGAGGTACTTTTTCCAGATTTCGTTCGGCCCCATTTCATTTGTTTGCTATTCAAATAGTAATAAACCCTTTGTTTTTTAGAAAGTTTAATTTAGAGTTATTGGCTTTCTGCTCGCGACTTTGCTTGTGTAAATACGTACTGCTTTTATCTATCTAATTTTTTTTAGAATTGATAAAACATTGCTAAAAATCACAGATTTCGTTCACGCCAAACTCGTCCGCGTTTCTCGACCTATGATTTTGGGCCAATTTTGGCGAATTGGGTCAAATCGCGGGTTAAAAAAAAAAGGTCGTTTGATATCAAACTAGGGGTATTGCCCCCCAACTAAGATGATAGCACCGACTCCCAGCTCTCTATCTCACACGGTTTCCGAGATATAAAATGCTTAAGCTCATGAAATACACTCAATGGAAAGGGTCGGCTACCTGGCTATCGTCCTTTAATTGGGGTTCGCTTTTGTTAACCGCGGTCCGCGACTCGGATTTTTGATGTCACTCTCACTTGCGCAATTGCTGCACGCTCCCGAACGCAGCTTTAACTAGCGTTTATGTTAACGATGTATGTGTCGCCTATTACATATGAACGAACATGTTATCGAAAGCGATTTAGGTACACACATAAATGGGGGTGCAACATTGTTAAGCGCCGATCGCAGCCCTATTTTTTCACTTACTTCTGCGGCTTTATCTACCACGTCTTTTTAACCGACTTCATAAAAGGAGGAGGTTCTCAATTCGACGCGTATGTTTTTTTTTTTTTTTTTTTGTGTTTGTTATAAGATATCTCCGCCAATTGTGAACCGATTTTCAAAATTCTTTTTTTAATCGACCAGGTTTACTTGCAGGGTGGTCCCATAAAAAATTCGCTAAGATCGGATGAATAAATTTAAAGATATGAGGATATAACTCCTCAATTGACGATGCCGTTATACCCGATCGGTAAATTGTTTTGGCAATATCTCGGCTTATCAATCGATTTCAATATTTTTTTGTTTTATAGAAAGCACTTGTACTTAAAATGGTTTCATATAAATTTGGATTAAATCTGATGACGGAGTAGAAGACTAAAACGAAAACTCTTCAATAAACAACAGCACACTTATTGCGTTGTTTTTGTTATAATTGAAACAACAAGAAATATGCGGTTTTAGTTCATATTTTCTGCAAAACTAGTCATAGATTAAAGATTTGAAAACCCCAAGTGACGATAACAACTTAAGAATTTTTCCGTGGACTAAACGGGCGAGCGTTGTCGGTATCGTAGTGGTTTGGTCAGTTGTTCGCCATTCGGAAAACTTAGGTTACAGTCCAATCAAGTATAGCAATGTTTTAGAATTTAAAATTCAAACGTAAGACTGTAAAGGAAACAAAGTGAGAAAATCTGCATATAATTATGTACTAAACAAAACAAATTAAAGTTTTGTGTGAGTAACTTGTCATGGTAAACTTTCACTAAAAAGGGTAAAATAAAAAGATAATTTAAAAATATATATAAAACCGCCTTCAAGGTCCTAACCTACACTAAAAAGTTAAAAATAAAATATAAATCTAGCTGAAAGCATAGAAATTTAATATGGCTATTAATATTCCTTAAAGGCGGTTTTATATATTTTTTAAATTATCTTTTTTTAACATTACCTAACTTTGAGGCTTTGGCCTAACTTAACCTAGCCTTTATTAGCGAGTTGATTAATAAATGGATTATTAATTGGAGCGCGAATCAAAATCAAGCCGCGGAGGCCTGTTCTTATTGGATTCTAACCTGGCGCAGCCTTATCAATCACGTCTTTATAACATAACCTAACCTAACCGAACTGAACCAAACTTAACCTAGCTTTTTATTAGCGAGCTAATTAATTAGCAGCGGATTTTTAAATAAGCCATGAATCAAACTCATCCCGCGGGAGTCAGATTTTGTTGATTTTAAACCTGGCGCGGCTTCATTTCCCACGTCTTCGTAACATAAATCTAACCTAACCTAACCCAGCCTTTATTGACGGGGTGTTTCTAAATCGTGGTATTAATTAGGGTGCGAATCAAACTCCACCCGCGGAGCCAGGTTTTGGTAGAATTTAGACCAGCTAATCGTATTCCAATACTATCCAAATCAATTCGTATCCAAATTTTTATCATCCTCAGACTGCGCCACGAACGTCTGCGTGTTTCCAATAGTTCATAGGTGAGATGTTGCGGATCTTGTTCATGTCGTAAACTTCAATTTTGACGAAATGAGATGCGGTTATGCCCTCATTTCCACTCGACACGATATACGATACACCATCATCGCAAGCCGTGGATACACATGAATGAAGACTGAGTCGCGGCCCTCTTTTTCTTTTTTGGTTTTTCAAAGAATGCTTCAATGTTGCTTCTTTTCAATGCCTTTTGCTTTACATCAATCACCTATGAGTCCACAGCGTCATCACCATCGGGGGAATCAGGAAATTAGTAGCTTTTGAAGGTATTATCTTGAAACTGTGAAATAAGCATATAGGTACACGTTATTTATAGTTTGTCGATAAATGTTGACTCATGAAAACAGGTTAACAAGTATAGTATATAAGATCCTAATTGAAGTATTACATATTTACATTCGGCTAACGGTAGAGAGCTAGAGTCAAAACCATACCGCTAGGTACTGGTTTGATAACTATACAGCCACAGTATAGTGGTTAGGTTAGTTAAGATGGACAACGAAAACAACATAAAGTACCTACACATACATATTATGAGTGATAGATAGTTAAAGTTACTTACATCCATAGTTGAATTGGAGGAGATCTCCCGTCCCGACCGCTGCGCTGGCTGCTTCAATGTCACTCACAAACTGAATAGGATGAGCTAATACACTGCTATAACACTGTTCTAGCAGCCTTAGGGTGGTCGCAGTGGGGAATTACATGTCACGACAAGTTGAATGCATTGTGAATTCAGCACAATAAACCAGTCCCTTACACCATCAGGTAAAAATTTGTATTCATAAAAACAATGGTGTCCCTTTACATCAATGGTACGAACGTGTCGCAACTCGAATAACTTTCGAAATCAGGTGCATTTTAAAAGGACGAAAATAAAGCAATAAATCAGTCCCTTACACCATCATAAAAAAATGTCTTCATAAAGATAAATGTCCGCGGACCCATTCAAACTAGCTTAGAATAAATAGTTCTTTTATACTCAGCCGACGCGACAGAATAAAATTTTCAAAAGGATGACAACAAAACGTTATGCAATAAAGAAAAAAAAACAAACTTGTAAACTGATAATGTGCAAGTCGAGAATAATTGCTTTTTACAATTGGAGAAAGACTTAAGAGTTGGCGTCCGTTCATAAAGACAATAAAATAAAATATTTTATTTTCTTTTACATACCAAACATAAATTAGCTATGATTAGTGCCACCCTTCAGGTAACAATTACCCTTCAGGTAACAACGCCCGCACCCGCCGGCGGGGGCGCGGCCAGAACCAAAATCAAAATTGAAAATCAGAGACGGAGCCCCTCAGGCGTCGTCTCCTTCACGATATTTTTCAATATCAACGTGCTAGGCCGTGGTCCGAGGCTCCCTCGAGCCGCCCCTAGACGCGTTGGTATATGACTTTTTTTTTTTGGGGTAGAGTCTTCCACTCCCCCGCAAGTCCGGTGAAGCTTGATTTGTCGTACCTTTTCGACACAAGCATAGGTCAATTCAAAAAAAAAAAAAAAAAAAAAAAAAAGATTAGTGCCATCTTCGGTGGTGCCGCTTCACATCAATAGCCACTATAAACTTGTCGTATTAGATTTAGCCAACATACACTCTGTACGAACGAACACATATAAATCACAAAAGACACATCTATGTAGATTCTGAATATACAGTAGACCGATCAGCTTAATTTAGGAACACTTTTGAATTACTTATTGAAAGTACTTCGATATGTGATTTATTTAAATACTTTTTGGCAGAAAATAGCAATGCACGGGTTGACGTCACTGTTCGAGGTGCCAGTGAAGATGCTAGTGTCCATGTCTGAACTGGCGGAGCTGGACCTTCGCGGAAACGTGCTGAGACACCTCAAGGGACCCCTGCTGATCAAACCACCAAAGCTGGAGCGCGTCTATCTCAGTGGTAAGCTGGCATTTCTCCACTTCCAACTTATATTACTTATAGCTACTTCTATATACTGCTGTATCTTTTTGTTAAAATTTAAATATGGAGCAATTTTTTAGAAGTAAAAAAATGGTTTGGGTGTGATTTGATGAAGGCGCAATGTCATGCGCTAAAACTTTAGTGATTGGTTAATTCGTTTTCAAGTTAAACTGACCATACCTTGTCAGATACCCTGTCTTATATATCTCCTTCCTACTTTAATATAAAATATAATCGCACCGCACTTCTTTCATAAAAACAAAAAAACCCATGAGTTTAAAAGTTCGTTTTGGCGTTTAGTTAAAAATTCTTAGAAATGGTGTTTTGGCATAATTATTTATTCTGTGGTTTTGGGACGAGTTGCCGAACGACTCGTACGTATCTGTAAATGCAAATTATTTTGTTAATAATAAACTGTCTGTTTTATGAACACATTACTTAAAGTGTCAATAATATTGGGTGGTTTAATATTGCAGTGTGATCGTAGCTAGCACGCGAAAAAAATGACTAATTTTCTAGTGATGTGCCATTCAATATGCGTATATCAGTATTTTCAATAATCTACACTTTGATCAGTCTCTGTTATGATATGAATAATATTTTATAAATCGTACACTGTCGATCGTAGAAAAAGAAAAAGCGGCTTTAGTTGTTTTTTTTTGTCGCGGTGCTTCCTTTCTGCGGATATTGTCTCTTCGTAATACATCATTGTAATGTATCACAGAGTTACCAGTTTTTTGACTTGTACCACCGTTTCTGTAGGACGAGTATGAGGTCTCCTTTACGATATTTTCCGTATCAACGCGCTAGGTCTAGGTCTGAAGTTCCCTTCAACCGCTCCTAGAGTCGTTGTATATGATTACTTTGGGGTAGAGCCTTGCACTCCCCCGCAAGCCCGGTGAGGTGGAGCTTGATGTACGCCAATAAATTGGTAACTGCAAATTATTAACATGGAAAAAAGCAAAAAAGCAAAGCGATATGTTAGCTGAGCAGCAAACTGACTTAACGATCATATCGAAAAATGTTTCATTTATACTGGTTCAAAATGGATAGGTTAACCTTACCTACAATTTTGTGGAAATACTTGATACTGATACTGCTTTCTGCTGCAGTTTACTATTTGTCATACTCTCTGACAGAATCGTGCCTTTTGTCAAACGCTGTATCGCTGGATGATATGTATCATTGGATGATACAACGCTGATGCTCACGCAATCAAATCTCGTTTCTTAAGTTCGTTGTTTTATTTATTGCGAAATCATAAAATTCTTGAGTTGTGAATTTATCAAGAATGTTTTATAAATACAAAAGGATCTTCAGCATGAAATTAAATGAGTTATATATTTGGAAACGAATTTCTTCTCGTCATCCATATCTATTCCATTTAACGATTGACAATCATTACGTCGGATGTTTTTGTATGAGAGCCTTCTGGAAATATGAACAAGTTGTATGAAATAAATAAGTCTTAGTAAGTTTGAAAAAATCTGTTCTGAATGGTGTCTTTTTTGATACTTATAAATAATTTATGGTCTTAAACTTGTGTCTTTTAATAATTTATGTAAAATATGCTAATAAAAGACACAAGGTTTCACCGTAGTTTAAGTAATTACTTTAAAACGACGGTAAAATCTTAGGCGTAATTTAAACCCCTAGGTATTTAAATTAGTCGTTCGCTGCATCATAAGTATTAATTAATTAAACAAGACTTTAATTAAATCCTAGAGTAACGGTTTCTTATTTTTAGCTGCTGCGAGTTTAGTAATATACGGCGAAGTTGTAACCTTTCGTAGAGCTTAAAGGGAGTTAAAAAGCTTTGTTCGGATATTAGATTTTATTTCAAAGGTTAGCAGTATATTTACACACTTAAAGGGAGGAATTAGAAATGAACATTTATGATGTTGTTGTCTGAAAACTGTCGGGAACCTGATGGACTTATCACGTTTATCGAAAAGTTGTTCTCAATCCTGAAATAATATTTCTAACTGCAAGAGTGGGTGCGTGTAGTACTGAAACTTTTATTAAACTGTCATATCTTAAAATCTATATACACTTTATCACTACATAGTATAAAACAAAGTCGCTTTCTCTGTCCCTATGTCCCTCCTTATGTCCCTCCCTATGTCCCTTTGTACGCTTAAATCTTTAAAACTACGCAACGGATTTTGATGCGGTTTTTTTTAATAGATAGAGGGATTCAAGAGGAAGGTTTATATGTATAATACATGCATAATATACTTGAGAATAACCCACAATAACCATTTTCCCGTGCGGAGCCGGGGCGGGTCGCTAGTTCCTTTATAAAACACCTTCCTACTAGCTTATCTTCCAGGTTGATATTCTTTACGTAGAGAGGGTTATAATTCCTCGCTCGACAGATTATGACTTAGCACCTCACTTTCAAAGTACTCGTAAAATTTTATTAGGCGAGCGCGAAATTGTTTTTAAACTCAAGCAACAAAGTGAATTTTAAATATGCGCTTTAATATTCTGTAACGAAACATTTTGACTGATATTTTTATTAGTCTGAGCAGTTTGTTCACGATTTTAATATTAAACGGGTAACGGTATATGCGCCGGAAAAATCTTTAATGTGCAGATTGTCAGACAAGACATCCTATGTGCACAGTTACCAATATAGCACAATGCAAAAACATCAAGCAAAAACAAATATTTTTACCATATCGACTTTCTGCCCCATAAGATATTTTAAAGCCACAACGACGAAATAATCTCTGCAGCTGCTGGCCATATTTTAACGGCTTTAACTAGACCTCCTTTGTACTCGTGAAAACCCAGCTTTAGAGAGGACATACTTTTAGTAGGTAGTAAAAATGTACAAAAATTTTGCATGACCTTTATTTAAAAAGAAGTTTTCATTATGTGCGAGACCCCGAGGTTTTCCTTTGTAAAATAATTGGCCATTGTAAATGCGCTTGTTGATGTTTAATTTTTAAGAAATAAATTATATAATAATTAGATACATGCTATATATATATATATCTATTTTTTTGTGGGGACACACTAATATTATAAAGAGGAAAGATTTCTATTTTTGGTGTGTCTGTGTGTGTGTGTGTGTTTGTAATGAATAAACTCAAAAACTACTGTACCGATTAAAAAAATTAAGCGTAAACTAACATACGCGGGAAAGCGTGGACTGCGGGACGGTATCCGAGTTTATAACGCAGTCTGTAAAAAGACCGCGCCCGCTTTCTATGGGACAGACTGCAAATAAACTCGAAAATCCCCCCGGAGCCCGCTCATTCACGCGTCTTTGAATTTGCGAAAGGTTCGAAGCATTTTCACCTAAGAAAAACGATAGTATCACAAAAAAGTCAAAAGCAAAGCGCTGGTTTTATCTAAAATAAACTTTCACCAAAAAAAATGGTTTAGGAAGTGGTCGTCTGTGGAACTCATAGAGGAAAAAAATATTTTTCAGCTGGAACTCAGGGAGGTGGGAAAAAGCCGCGCTACGCTACAGATCTTTGGTGGAACTAGACAAAAAAGAAAGTGGTCAGTAGTATTAATCGGAAGGTTTTGTTTTATGGAATGGCATAGAAAATATTATATAAGTAAGTTAACACGTTCCCAGCGGCACCGATTTGTCTGTACATTCCATTACTGCGTTACGGGTCGTTTTAAACCTTGTCCTATACCAGAGATTGTGGCGGCACGAGGCATATTAAACCCCACCGCCCGAAGGAGACCAAAATCCTTTTTTTTGGCGCCAAATAAGATGAAGTGGACGTCTTTTGTCGTAATTATTATTACAGTGAAATTATTAACCTAAATCTGCCGCCGCCCGTGGTTAGATTAGTTAGTTTAGTTTCTATAGGTAAAATAAAATGTGGGGCCTAATATACCTTGTGTCGCACTGAAGAATGGCAGGTTTTCATATTATTTAGTGATGGGAAAATAAATATCGATTTTATTTAATTGTATTTATTCACCAAACTTATTGATGTGTTTCTAGTGTTTTTCATTAAAACATGTCTAACAATAATATTTTTTGCAACCAGTGCATTCTGTGAGAATTTTCTTCACTTTTTTGTGGGCTTCACGACTCTTTAAGAAGGTGCGGAGTTTTTCGTAACATCCTACACAACTCCTCTTCTTATATTCTGATTTTGACTCAGATTCTCCACCCGGTTTTTCTTCATGTTCCTCCATAGTTAACTTTTTTCGGCAACGTTTTGACATAATCGGTAGCGGCCTCACTTCAACGCGTGCGAGCCTCGAATGCGTTGCACAATACTAACCGCGTGAAGCTAGCGTAGGGTGCGGTACGAGGTGCGAAGGGGTACGAGGTGTTCGCAACCTCGTTCCGCACTGTGTTGGAATTCTTGGAATTATATTTGTTCAGTGCGGCACGAGGTCTAACAAACCCGGTATTAAGGTTGGTGTACCATCGAACTAGGAATCAATAGCACATCTCAAATATATAGTTATCTCTCTCTTACTCTGAATCAGCTAGAAGTTATGCCTCTCGCACGACAAAGAAGTTTAAGATTTTTCTTACCGCTCTAAAGACGAGACACGGACAAGGTGTTTCAAGCCCTGTTTCGCACTTAACGTGTTAACTTCATTCCCGAGCATAATGTTGATTTATAATGAAAAATATAATTATTAAACAGTATTATAATATTTTCTTTTATACAAAACTTTTATGTCTTTTTTGTCCGGTTTTCTTGAATGTAGTACCTAATTGTCTTAGCATTTTACTCAAAATGAAATATTATAAAACATTTGATACAAGATGTTTAATGTCATTCCTCTTCCACCAGAGGCCGAATGTCCTGGGTTGATCTCAGTTTAGGAGTTTCAATAAAAAAAACGATGTCTGTCCCTCATAATAGCTGAATGTATATCTAAATATCAGTAGGTAAATATTTACCGGAATTCGAGCTTTATTTTCAATCCCTGAGTTATTTACCAACAGAGTAAATAGCTACCGGCAGATCGCGCAATGTATGGCATTGCCGTCGATCGATCATACATATTACATATATTTATATCCAAAAAATGTTAAGAAAGCGAATGCTGAATTATCTCTGATGGATCAGGCACGAGTCGCACACGCAATTTCAATAATATTCCCACAGTTTCTGCCTTTAAATTTTCCCTTCAGAAGATTTTTTAACGTTCTTCAAAGAAATTCAAAACGTATCTTTTTTTTAAATTGACCTATGCTTGAGTCGAAAAGGTACGACGGATCAAGCTTCACCGGACTTGCAAAAACGTATCATTTGGGCTGCGGCTCCCAGGCCCCCCCTAACATGCAGTGGTATGACAAAAGTTTGTCGCGCGAGAAACCCGAAATATCCTCCAATAGGATAAGAGAATACGCACGACAAATTTATGTCTGTCACGCGTGGACCGGGCATGTTAGAGGGGGATGTTCTGTTCAAAATTGTCAATGGAGTTACGAGTAGAATTTGATGAGGTGGGATTTGGCGAAAGCCATTCCAGATATTATTATTATTTACTATTACGGACTATATGAGTTCATTAATAATGTACGTACAATACAATACAATACTACTCAATAATACTTTATTGTCCTCTTTTTTTGTTGGACAAGAGCATACTTACTAACTATCATCATAGCTATTCTCAATGGCCATCATCGTATCATCGAATTGAATATTAGACTGGAATTGAAAAAACATTTACAAAAGAACTGTGCTACAGTAGGTAGGTAATCTCGACCATTACTTGAATAATGTAGATCGACTAAAATTAATATTTTTTGAATCTTTTTGTCTTTTAATATTAAACAAAAACATTTTAAAGAGTATGGCGTGCTAGATGGAGTCGGAATGCATATATTTATTGTGGTATGGCCATTGATGTAAGCTAGCATAACTGATGGAGATTCATTAATTTGAATGAAGCGAAATAAGTAAAATTTTCAAAGCAATTGGTAAAAAGTGATTGACTCTATCTACCCGAGAAAAATATTCCATTTTAATATTTTTGAAAATCCTTGGGGGAAAATTTTATCCAGCAGCGGATGTCTAAAATGATAGCAGAACTATACTTTGCATTGTCACTAACTTCTATCTGTGGTTATCCGTATATTAAAAATGGTATCATAGAATTAAATATACTACACACACCAGTTATATAGACAGTACAGATAGTACAGGTACTGTAGAGTCAATCACTTTTTACCAATTGCTTTGAAAATTTTACTTATTTCGCTTCATTCAAATTAATGAATCTCCATCAGTAATGGGTTGATCACACGTAACGAGTAGAGTGGCGAGACAGCAAATGGTCACTGGGCCGAGAGAGTCGGCCAACCGAGTCGCTGTTCACACGTATTTACAAAAGTGGCGAGACAGTTCAGTTTGATGCTGTTGGTTGTCGTGTACAATGGATCGCAGAAAACCTGATTTTTATTTTATTTTCATTTCTTATTGCAATTAGGGCTGCATTACACTTGACTTTGTTTTTATATACAGGTGACGAAAAATTCCATAAACATTCGTGTATTTTTTAACACTGTATGAATTTAATTGTCGTTTCTAATGTCCATTTCACATTATTCCACATACTACTAGCCATTTTTATTGAAAAAAACTAAAATAACAAAAATAAATAAACACACGCTGCTCGGTACAAATTGAACGAGTGGCGAGTGGCCAACCGAGTGCCTGTCCACACGTGCCGAGCGGGATAGCGAGTGGCTGCGGGGGCTGAAGAATGAAGCGGGGGGGGGGCACTCGGCCGAGCAAACAAATCATGATTCTAGGCGCTGTCTCGCCGTTTTGGCTCGGCCGAGCACTCGCCAAAGTGTTCATACGTAACAACCACTCGGCCGAGTGCACTCTCTCGCCACTGTACTCGCTACGTGTGATCCACCCATTATGCTAGCTTACATCAATGGCCATACCACAATAAATATATGCATTCCGACTCCATACTAGCACGCCATACTCTTTAAAATGTTTTTGTTTAATATTAAAAGACAAAAAGATTCAAAAAATATTATTTTTAGTCGATCTACATTATTCAAGTAATGGTCAAGATTACCTACCGTAGCACAGTTCTTTTGTGAATGTTTTTTCAATTCCAGTCTAATATTCAATTCGATGATACAATGAGTAATAGATTTCGAACTTGTATGTGCTTGTATTTGAACTACACTCTACGCGACATGTAAATTCATGCAATAACAGATGTTATTGGAAAGAGTAGTGTTTGTACCAGTGCTATAGAGCATTGCTTAGTATATTGTATTGTATTGCTTTAAGGTCGCTTATGCAATGCTTCTTCAGTTACCACTATTCGTACTAGCTATAGGGTGCTATAGGTTTCGCCGATGCTCGCGCGAGTCTTTGTTGTCGCAAAAACGATGAGCAGAAAATAGTGGTTTTCATAAAAAATATAGCTGCCATAGGTACTATAACATCGACCTACGCCGATGCTATGAAAAATACAAAATAATAACTCCGGAAAGGCGATTTTAACACTATTTATTGCAGAAACATAAACACTTCACATTCAAACTAGTTAAACAACTGGAAATAACTTATATACGAGAAAAACCGATTCCTGGTGCGTTTTTCCACCGCACCCAGGAATAAACGCGATAGCACTGACTGAATCTATCAAAATCAGTTTAATTTTAAATAATTCAAATTTAGAACAACGCGGCCAGTACCAAAGGCAAAAGAGATGGCATGACCGATGCCACATCATCCCTCTCCCTCTTCAAAAAAAATTATTTTGGTCAGTAACAACCAAAATATTTTTTTAAACATCCCCATCAAAAAAATACAAAGTTCAAACTAACAACCTACCTAAGGGGGACAAGTATCAAAACAGAGAATTAAATAAAAAAGAATAGATATGAACTCAGAACTTCTAAAGTTTAACAATTAGGAATAATATCCTATTTGCTTTTGCAAGGGAAAAACCCCCGTTGAAAAAACCGCTTACAACAAAGCCCACATCCATTAAACCTAACACGCGAATAGCTAAAACTACCTAAATACAAACCTAATCCCTCATAACGAAATTAAATTCAGTAACTTCATCAATAGCTTCAATAAATTATTTTAAAGTTAAATTGTTAATTAAAAAATTCAAATAAAATTTTTAACACCCTGTATAAGAAAAATATTTCAATCAACCTGTATATGACAGTAATTGAATAATTATTAAAAGAAAACTTTAATTGAAAGAGGTGTTCAAAATTAGAAGCAGTAATCAAGAAAAATGAAGATCTGAAATTTACAGAAAATATAAAAGAATTTACACAAAGTTGGACAAACTCAAAAATATTAAAGTTAGTTAATGGAACGTAACCCAGCAAAGAACTAATATTTATGAAAAACAAAATATGAATTCAACGTTGAAAATGAAGCCCATAAGGTACTTCCATACATATAGCCACCTATGTGCCATGCATGTTTCCAAAAAAGAAGAACATATTCTATATCACACAAATACCTATCTTTTCTTCTGCATACATAATGCCCACTAACTAAAATAAATCACCTCACTGCCTACCTTTCACAGGAAACCTTTTTTTTTAAAATACTAGCTAAGTTTTTTTAAGTGACAGAGTATGAACTATGTTTTAGAATTATTTAAGTTTTTAAGTGAAAAATGATAATATTTTTTAACAATGTTTTTAAATATTTCAGCTGCCATCTCGGTCTTGAATATCAGGCTGCAGCAGCCATCTCATTAAGTTGTTTTTTTTATAAAAATATGACTAATTAATATATTTTAAAATTATCCTCATATTACATGAAAAGAAAAACAATATTACAACACACATAAAGATAAAATATGGAACAATATTACCTAAAAAGATTCCAACATAATAAAACAAGCATAAAAAAAGAAAAAAGAAATTTACTTCTCCGACTACCAAACCAAACCAAAAAAAGGGGAAAAAATAAATCATCATCATCGTACATAAAACTTTTTTAATCTGTTAACGTGTACCACATATGTACGAGTACTTCGACCAACTTTCCGAATAACGTAGTTATTTACACCAGACCTTCTTACAACCACATAAGGCCCTTTAAAAAGTCTACAAAGTTTAAGAACGGAAAGGACCAACAACGTCTACTCCCACCTTCTCCATCAAATTAGAAACCGAAATAGGTAAAAGAGGAGCAATTCTATTACCACCCTTCCTTTCCTGGCAGGGAAGACAAGAACGAACGTAGTTTTCGATTTCCCTGTCAGCTTTACACATAAAATACCTCGAACGAAAACGACAAAGAGTTTTAGAAAAACCCAAATGACCACCTGTCCACGCATCATCGTGCAACTCCTTTAAAACATCATAAAACATACTTCTAGGTAAAACAAGTACGTCCTTAAGAACACCATGTCTTAAAACACGTTTATATAACAAATCGTTTCTTACGAAAAAACCTCTAAATGAACCATGTAAATGCAAACGGTTAATTGTTTGCAAACAAAAATCATCACTTGACTGCGCCTCGCGAAACGACACAGCTTCGACCCTAAATATCTCTAATCCGTCATCTTTAAACTCAGGTTTCTTCACCAAAACAACTGGGGAAGCATAGGAACTATTAGATTCCTCAAACACCCTCAAGCGGAGCATCCCCTCCACCTGCTTATCTACGACCTCTTTCTGCACTGGAGAGACCCTATAAGGTCGAGAAGAAATCGGCTTTTCATCCAAAGTCTCGATATCTAGATCCACAATATCACACCGACTTAATTGAGAAGCTTCAAAAGCAAATCTATCCTTATTTTGTAACAATAAAGACATTAACTTTTCCTTATGCGTGACCGACAAATCAGAACCCAAATCAAATTCCTGATCCTTTTCAATCGCAAATTCACAAACATTATCTAAACCTAAAAAATTGACATTATCTTCATGTCGTAAAATCGAAGAGTGTGCATCGACCTTTATTTGTTCCGAGCAAACGTCATCTTTGAAAAAGGAGGTGCAAAAGTCAACTTGACGATTGTTCGAAGATAAAACAAAAGTGGATACGTCAGATAAAAAATCAATACGGTTGCTACCCAACATCAATTTTGCTGAGCCAAAATCGATAATTCCGTTGTATCGACTAAGAAAATCTTGACCAAGAATTATAGGACAAGCTAAATTCTGAACAACAACCAACTCGCAAGCAAAAATAACACTACCAATGTTTAAATTACACGTTGTCGCGCCTACAGTCGATAACTTTTGGCCATTCACGCCCTTTAAAAAAAAATTTTTGTCTACATCTAGGGACAATTTAATTTTTTCCAATACATTGAAATCTATACAGGAAACACTTGCGCCTGTATCAATGAGGGTCGGAAAAATAAATCCCTTACATTCAACATTAATAAAAGGTTTTTGTTTCTTATCAAGAACACTATCATTATAATTAGGGAAAATAGGAATAAAGTTTTCTGTTTGCGTAAACGAACTTCTCACTGTCATATTTTCCTCGGCTATCATCTGCACAGACTGATCTGGTCTTGATCTCAGACCATAGCGGTTAGATTGTGGTGTTGGGCGGTCACCGGTACCCAAGAACGATGGACTAACCTGAGGGGTACGCCAAAATATAACATCGACCTACGCCGATGCTATGAAAAATACAAAATAATAACTCCGGAAAGGCGATTTGAACACTATTATAACATCGACCTACGCCGATGCTATGAAAAATACAAAATAATAACTCCGGAAAGGCGATTTTAACACTATTTATTGCAGAAACATAAACACTTCACATTCAAACTAGTTAAACAACTGGAAATAACTTATATACGAGAAAAACCGATTCCTGGTGCGTTTTTCCACCGCACCCAGGAATAAACGCGATAGCACTGACTGAATCTATCAAAATCAGTTTAATTTTAAATAATTCAAATTTAGAACAACGCGGCCAGTACCAAAGGCAAAAGAGATGGCATGACCGATGCCACAGTACCATACATAAAGATGATTTGAATTGTTTCTTACCCGATTGCGCGAAGTAAAAAGGAGGGTTATTATTGATTCACACTAGTAGCTAGTGTCCACCTGCGGCTACGCCCGCGTTGTTTTTCAAATTTTCTCCTGATAACAAGATATTTTTCAGCGGTAAAAAGTAGCCTACCTATGTCATTCTTCAGCCTTCAAGCTACCTTTATGCAAAAAAATAAATTAACCTGTTTTTGATAGTTTTAGTGTGAAAGAAGAACAAATAAACATTTTTGCATTTATATTTTGTGAGCACAATCCATTTTGTATGGATTTCTTTCTGTCTTCTGAATTATCTCAGATGATTGGAATGGTTTTAGATAACAAATGGGATTGCAGCGACGGCGGGCTGGACTGGCTGGCTCTCGAGCGAGACAACGGGACAGTCAAGAGGAAGATCGCAGACTACCACCAGCTCATGTGCCACCAAAAGCTGTACAGGGGAAAACCACTGCATCGAGTTATGGACATCATACGTGTGAGTACGATACATGAACTTATACTTACTGAAAACAAAATAACATTTATTTTATTTTATTTAGAAATGAAAAACCAATTACAAGCTTCTACGAATTGATACAATCATTTATCGATTACGTCTTCAAAATGTATTAAAATTTCATGTCTCTACTCCATATATGAATTGGTAAATGGCAATAGCGATTCAGTTGTGGGAATCACGAATAACTTAGTATAATAAGAGCTAAAAATCCATCTGTTTGTAGACCAAACCTTTTCTGAACTACTTTTGTTTTCAACTTGTTAGTTGTTAGTTGAAAGCAAAAATACTTGTTAGTAACAACCTAAATTCTCTGGTTACCAACTTAAACTTTTCCGGGCTATTTTGTGATCAGTTTGCTAAGGACCGTTTTCTTTTACATTATAACCGCGCAATTTAGTTTTTTTTTGGTTTGGTCACGTGGAGAGAATGAGTGAAGAGAGATTGACTAAACAGATTTATAAGGCGAGAGTGGAAAGAAGCGTTGGAAGTTTCATTCTTTAGAAGATGAGCAACTTTTTACTCATCTTCTGAAGAATGAAAATTTATCATTTCTTTTATAGCAATATATTTTTAGAAACTAAATAATCAAGTGAATTTGTTTAAATCAATATGATTTCATACAATTTGGTACTAGAAAAAAGAGTATTGAGAAAATCAGAAAGGAAAAATTACTCTAGTCTAGAGAGAAATATACGAAATCCCAGATATCAAATAATCCTTATTAGAAACATTGAAAGCAAATTAATTGTGGTTTAGAACAATTTAAATTTGCTCTTTAATTGACGAGGAAAAGCTAAATGTTTTCTGTTTGGAGAAAGCAGTGAGGTAGGTAAGGATGAAAATATTCCAGTGAAATTAATTAATGAAAGCAATAACAGTTAATTTCAGTATTTACTATGGCGTAGCAACAGGAATTTTTTCCTTCGATTTTTCCCAATATTTTGCACTTTGACCCTCGTCTATATTTACCTGTGGGCTGTGATGACTATTTTTAGATTGAATAAAATGAGGTCTATCTTTTATTCATCGACGGTTTTTACAGAGTAAATTTAGACCCTCTAATTTTTATATCAAGTGTTTGTTGGAAAGTATGTAGGTGATTAAAAAGTAAAGCCTGACCAAAGAAATAAAACCTCGCCAGGAATTTCAATGGAACTAATTTTATAATGGAAATCGTTGCCATAAACATAAAAATATACCTACATGTGGCGCCCCCAGAGCAGGTTTTTTATTTTTTTGGTCAGGCTTTAATTATAGTTGAATTTGGAGTGCGACCCATAAAAAGCTGAATTTGGAGTTTTTATTAAAATGGATATACATAATATATGTATATGAGCTACAATGTACAGGGATCGAATTACATTTCGCAGCACCGTTCTATATTATTCGTGGTGGTCAAACGAGAGAACCATTAGTCATTCATTACTGTACGCCTAATGAGCCTTTGTATAAGTAAAATATTTTAGCATTCGTAAAAACGTTCATGAATTTTCATATTGTTTGGAGAGCCGTCACTGTAATATTTTTGTACGATATTATGTACAAAGTTAGTACGTAATATACGACCTATAACGCCAGGCTAGACCTGAAGAATGTGGTGTAACTTACAACACTTAACTACTTATATATTAGGTACATATAATTGTATTATACATAGTTTAAAATATCTATAAACTTTTAAAAATCAATCTGTACCTACTCTTAAAAAATCCGTACTCAGAACTTTACAACATAACATCTACGGGTTTATTCTTACTGATGGCTTTAAAAATAGCATATCAGGATAATAATCTAGGATACAATACTTTTAATCTTTATTCTTCTTATTGATGTGGGCCGACTGAAATACAATTGCTATTATAAAACTGAATGAATGTTTTACACACCTGTCTGAACTAGCGGACAGATAAATACGACGTTTTTTAAGCCTTGAGTGTAATTGATATCATCTGGCATTTGTCTCTCTAAAAATAGATAATTGATTAACCACCTACCTTTATCAAATAATTTATACTTCATTTCATTATTAATCACAAAAATTCATTCAATCAGTTATTCTTATTAGATTAATAATAGCAAAAAACATTATACTACAGCACACACCACCGCGCCGCGCGCCCGCGGCTAAGCCAACGTGGTTTTTCAACTTTTCCCATGAGAATGAGATATTTTACAATCTCTCCTCTTCTATCCTTTCTATTCTTTTTGTAAAAAAAATCCATATAATCTTGAAAGAAATACACTATCTAATATACCTGGTTTTGAAACCATAACTGTGTAATACTTTTTTCACACAAGTCCGGTGAAGCTTGATTGGTCGTACATTTTCAACACAAGCATAGGTCAATTAAAAAAAAAACTCTTTTCTCTAAATCACACCATATGATGTTCCGTTCTGGTTCCGTTACTTTTTCCGCATTAATGTATGATCCCTTGTCACGTATATGTCATACATTATCATTTCAGCCGAAAGGCTATGCGCCACTGCCGAATAAAGGCTTCTCCCAAATCATCTATATGTAAAAGTTCCATATTTTCCATCCTTAGAGCTTGCGGAAGACATGTCCCACCCCGTGTGTGTGCGAGATGACGAACGTGGTCTCGGATCGCTCGGGCGGCATCGTGCCTCTCATCACCGTGAACTGCGCAGCCAAAGGCCTGTACGAACCTCCAGATACCCTCCCCGTCAACACCACCATCCTGAGGATCGAGGGCAACAAGGTAAAATGGTACGATAACCTTTTCAATGTTAGATAGACTTTTGCCTGCCTCATCATTTTTATTTTTGTATAAAATTCGTTTGTCATGTAAAGGGTGTCATTCATATGAGTAAATATCTACAGTTTTGAGCAATATTCCCATAGAAACTTTTCAGGGAAACGAAAAGATAATCGACGAGTCGTTTTTATATGACAGTTTGTTTGTATGGAGAAGTCAAATTTTGTTTTCATTTCCGAGAAAAGTTTCTTTGGGAATATTGTTCAAACCACAGCAAACTGTTGGACTTAGGTTGTCCTTATGGATCTTCAAAGCCGCCACTTATATCCCTGTATTATGTCCGTTCCGTACCAAGGGTCTCGAAGCTACTCTGAATTTTATTCAGGGTTGGTTGCATAGTCGACCACGTTGGCTCAAGTAAACATCATTCACATCACAACCTTTAAATTTAATCGAGCTGTTTCTCACGAAGTTTTCGTTCACTGTAAGACCCTCGAATAAACGTATGAAATAATAACAAAAATAAATACCAAAACCAGGCAGATACAAATGGTATAGCCATAGAGATTTTATGACAAGTTCATTTCATGCATGCATACTATATGAGAAAGGACTTCCCCAACCTAATATAAATTAGAAAGTAGGTACCTGTATATTGACTCTTAAGCCACCTCTCTACAGTCCCATTTTCATGTTCCTTATACATCCAGCACATGACAATAATATTATATAGAGTTGTGGAACGTAGATTTCGAACTTCGTTTTATAAATAAGTGCATTCACTGTTATAGGACTTAAAAATATTACACAAAAGAAAAAACCTGAATACGCTTATGCCTTTATATTTGTCGTCATTCATTTATTAACACAATTTTATTCATTCCTGTTCCTTCCTAGAATGACTAGAATTTTTGGATGCTGAAGTAGAATATATCATTATATCAATTTCCTTAGTTTAAAAAATTTTCTTGCTTTTAATATAGTATTTTTAGTGGATAAATATTGTTCGACAAAGTCATTAAATTAGATTGTTTTAATTTCTGCACAGAATACCAAATAATGGTCCCTGTAGAAGTCTTCAAGAATTGCAAGTGATATTTTGTTTGGCACAAAAAATTACACCAACGTTTTCTGTTCGACATAAAATATCCATGTCAAGACAGTGATGGTTTTGGTTTTCTAATTTTGGCCCATTATTGTCCGAAACACTTCCTGAGTTCGATGAATAGGTGTAAGGCCACGGGCGTTGATTTATGTTTATTTCGGGTCGTCATCTATCATTTAAACAAAAAGTAATTATATTAGAGGTAGCTCGACATATAATAATATCGTGTACCTAGCAACTAACTAAGGTTACATTTCGGTGTCACAATCACAACAATGCATATTTGTCGTCTTCATTTCATTTCACGAGAAGAGAACGTGATACTGCCTGGTTAATAATAGTGCGGTTTAATTAGAAATCCGAGGCTTTGTAATAAGAACCCAGTACTCAAGTAAGTCATCATGTTTTCAGCTTGCTGCATGACAATTTGATAGCATTTATTTATTTGTTTTAAAATACCGCTGCTGCTGAATAAACAGGAATTATGCTGATATAATTAAAAAACCGCGGTACACACACAGTGTGGATTTGACAAGTAATTATTTTTGCTATTGTTCGATGATATTGGCAAAAAAGAATGTAAACATATTTGTACAAGGTATTTTTTGCCAAGTTAAAATATAGAATTCTACAACTCTCAGAAACTAATTCAGTCGCTAAAGTTGCTTTGGGATCTTTATCTAAGCCACATATAATATAACACTAGCATGTATAAAATCCCTCCGGCCGTTTTCGCTACTGCGATTCGCAACCAGTTTCACAATAAAAGTTTACGAGAGAGAATGTATGAAACGTATCTATGACTAACTTTCAGGGAGCTTTAAGATAACTTTATTTATATACCTCTCATTTCACCAGTTTGTGAAGAATCTTTAGCTACTTCCACACTTTTGATGCTTTTCCATGCGATATGCTAACCGCCCGCCCGCTATTCATGCAGATGCACTTGCAATTACACCACACCAAATGCATTAATTACTCTACACGTGTTTTGCTCTACCACAGAGCATCATCAGAAGTCGTTAAATATATCATGCAATGCAAAATACTAACTCGAAGTTCATCACAAACTGGTATTCATTGACTTCCTTAAGGGGACGCCTGAATCAATTACTTTTTCATTTCACTGTAGATCAACACAATAAGGAGTATCATACAGAATCCGCACTACCGTAAGCTGGCGGATTTGTACTTGGATAACAACAGCATCGCCACCATCAAAGAGCTGGAAGGATCCGAGTGGTTCACCGCTTTCCGAGTCCTCAGTCTTCGCGGAAACATGCTTAAACAGGTATTCTTTTTTACTATGAGTTCTAGTCCTAAATTATGATGATTGGGTGTGTCGGACAAAAATCACTTTGCGAGACTTTCTCCTTTGGTAAGGACATTGCAGGCTGAATTGCTGGATAGATATAATAGAAGTTGATAATAGATGATACCGCGCTTCGAAAGGCACAAAAAGCTTTAGTTCCAATTACTGTCTTAAAATGAATTTGTTAAGAGAAACCTTAGGAAGGTTAATCATTCTGACGCCGGGGACCGTTAGACATAGGCAGTAGTATGTGTACGCGGTGGCTGCTTGCGTTGCCTTGCGCTGAGGGAGGATTTGACTAAGAACCTTTCCAGTGTCCACGGGACGTCTTTTCTGATCCATACTAACTTACTATAGTGTGCCTTCGATGTTTTTACTTAATGCTCGCTGCAACTATATGCGTCGCCGCTGCTATGACGGAACGCTGCTGCCGGCTATGCGTTAAAATATTTGCGTGGTGTGGGCTAGAAGCGCGCTTGATAGAGTGAAGAACGCTGTGATAAATTGCGATACTTAACTGAAAAAATATTATGTGAATGTTTGTCGGCGGTCGTTCGAGTTAGCGCAATCGGGACCTAAGTAAATTTCTAAGCCTCTGGTGTAGGAATCGAATACATAAAGTCTATAATATCTTTGATGAAGACTATTGTCCGAAAACGGGCTAATATATTACAATTGTCACAGAATTAATAACGTGAAATTGTTACTTGTACTCGTAAAGGATAAAGGACTGTTGAAACTATGTTTTTTTTTAATCAAAGAAAGAATTCCGATAGCAAATAATTATGTACTAAAATGTAATAAAATGCGCCGCGCCAATTCTCAGAATGTATTATTGAGTTGATACGATATACGTACGGTACGTGTTATAATTATGGCGTTCACGGTACAAACAGGTACCTATACCTATCCAATTATTATTGCGAAGGGCGCAAAGGGCATTTGTTGGTGTAAATGAATTTGATTATTTATTGTGACATACTCGTACAAGATGAAAATTATACGGTTGTATGTATTTTATCAAGAGCAGAGTGTAGGCTTCATTTGGTCGTATCGTTTAATGAATGGCTGAAATTATGTATTATGAAGAGGAAAATTGTTACATTGATCCGTAGTATATTAAATATGTCGCGCCAGCGGGTCACCAGGAACCTTGGCGAGCTGTCAGGAGTGGCTGAATATTGAAGTTCACACACTAGCAGCACTAGTATTAAAATAAGAACACTGAATTGATTGGGCCGAACTGGTTTATAAAAACATTTTATACACAAATAAATCAAGTAACTATGCGCAGTTAGAGAATTTATTATAATTAAAGAAATCATTAAGAAACACTGCCGTCAACCGGGAGTCAAGGGTCAAGGGAAGAACTAAAGGAAAATGGACGAGGATAACGTATGAATGACGAAGGGATTCCAAAATTGAATGTTTAAATTTAGACGAAAAAGAAATGGAAAATGATGTGGAAATGAGGTTGCAAAGCACCTCTTTACAATTGAAGTATATAACTAACGCTCCTTGTGATTGTACTTTTACGTGCTTTTACTGCCGAAACAAAAATCTGGCAAAACAAAAATCCGACGAAACGAAAATCTGACGAAACAAAAATCTGTCAAAATGGAAAAAACGGATTTATTTTCAACAGAAAAAGATGTATTTAAGTATTCAATTTTTTTTAAAGCCTATACCAAGTAGGTGATAGGTATATTTAACCTAACGATGCTTTTGCGTGGTAAATGTGTCATTTGTTTACACAGTAATAGGTGTGTGGTATTGTGTATCTATCGAAGAATTTATTTATTAACCATTCGCAGGGTCGTAATTTTTTGCGTAGTCCATCTCATTCATTGTAGGTATAATAAATTATAACATGACATTTAGGTACTAAGGATACGTTTCTAAAGCCAGCAGCAGCGCAGGGTCGATATTTGCTTTGTAAGTAAAGTCTGGCCCTTACCTTCTATGAAATTTTGTTATCTTTGGCAGTGGAATTTAGGTTACATTAGGTTAGAATATTTTCTTGGAAATTAATCGTATTAATTCTGACCTTTTGAATTGTTGTAAGAAATTTGAAAATTCCTCAGAAATGGGGTGGGTAAACTGGGTAAAGTGTTATTCAGAGTAACAATGATACTGTTATAATTAAAACATTTGACAGCGATTTTATATCGTGTCTTGGAAATTTCAAGTTAGTTTGAAAACAATTTTTAAGATAGAATTCTTATTCATTAAGTATACTATATATACATATATGTATGTGGGTGGATGTAGGTAACTATACGCAATATTTAAACCAACACATACAAATCTTTATAAAGATTAATGCACAAAACTCTGACCGAAGCCACGGAACTGAGTCTAATAAAAAATCTTCAATAAAAATATTATCAAAGTGAACTTTCTTAATACCGAAACTTATTTAGAACAAGAATATTCCCTTACCGGTGGTAGTTTAATAACTCGCTATAAGTTCCGGTATCCACGTTCCGCCCGTAATGGAAGGGCTTCCTATTATCGCAAGAACTTGTCGGTGAATATATTTTGCTTTACACTCTATACACGCTCATGTTCTGAAAAGCATAATATAGTTTCTTGTACAAGTTCTGTGGTAACGAGGTTGGGAGAGAGGGTATGATATACTTACTGGCGCTGATTCTGGGAGCTCTTATTTTTGATTCAATTTCATCTATTGTTCTGATTTTCAAGGCCAGTCTTTTTTCTTTCGAGTCTCGATCATGAATCGTATGAATATATTGGCGTGAAATCTAATTTAAAACTTAGCTACTCCGCTATTTTATATTCAAGCACCAATCTTCTGTAAACACTTACTATAATATTTTTGTAATCAACATGGAATGCAATGAAGAATTGAGTATTGATTTTTTTTGAGTAAACCTGCGCTCGTGTCCTAATAATTTTTGTATCAAGATTCACCAGCCTCGAGCTTCCAGAAGAACGATAAAGATGGGACATTTAAGTTAGGGGTAGCTAAATACGTCGATTTGGCGACACAAGTGTGTGAGGTGCCTTGTTGCAACCTCATTCTCTCTTACCTCATTTTCCATTTCTTTCTCGTCTAAATTCAAATATGCAATTTTTGAAGACCTTCGTCATTCATACGTCATCTCTCGTCCATTGTTCTTTAGATTTTTCCTGGAATTCCGGCCTAGACGGTCGTATTTCTTAAAATGTCTGTTCATTCATTCATTCAAAATTTAAGAGCAGGGCTCTTGTCCGTGGAGTATAATTGCCACCTCTTTCTGTCCATAGCCAGTTCCTTGACTTCCTGGTACGACACGACTTTTCCTTTACTTGGTCTAAAAATGTTTGTCTTGGTCTTCCACATCCTCTCCTGCGATCTATCTGTTATGTTCTTCCATTATTGCTCTAAAGAAGTTGTCTGTAATTTTGTAAAATATAAGTATTAATATAATAACTTATAACGCCGATTTTATACCAGTTTCGCTTTCCATGTAAATCAATATTAAATATATCAGTGTTGGACAGTTTCTGGTGTATTTTACTAATGCCTAGGCTAGGGAAACCTTCAGTATTATATTATAATAAAAAATGCATTTTTAGATTTATAGTGTATCTGGCCACATTAAGGCCACTGTGCTGCTGGTGCGGTGTTACAATAATGTTCACTCTGTTATGAGGTTAAGACTATGTCGCTCCCTTTGTACACACGTACGTAATACGTTACGCGAGGAAGGCATTAGTGCTACTATTAACATTAAGTACCCTTTTCTTTGAGACTACTCTATTTATTTTACTTGCTCTCCGTCTATGCCTTTTTACAAGTTTATCTCTTTCCATTGCTTATCGAGTGGGTTTCGAGGTTAATCTACCTCACAAAGCCTGATGGGGTAGATTAACGGCCTAAATGTTGAGCCGCCTTAGGCTTCCGACATGGCTCCCATAACGACTACATCCATAGACAGTAGCCGAGACTAGGACTATACGTGCCGTGCCTTCCGAGGCACGGAATCATATTTTTTCGGACAATCAGGTGATTCAGTCTGCAATGTCCTAACCAAACTGAAAGTCACACAAAGTGATATTTTTTCGACGGATCCCCATCGGTATTCGAACCCGGAACCTCAGTAACGTCAGACGAGCTCTCTTTCTATTGAAAATGGTCTACATATTAAGCCAATGTCTAAATTTATCGTCATATTTTATTTTGTTTGTCCACTGACACCGATGATACAATACCCATCCGATACACGGTCCATGTTTTCGCATAAATATATTAATCAGATTGTTAATGCTGTAGGTTTATTAGCTAAAATGTGAAAACAGTGTTTTACAACAGATTAATTAGATGCAACTTGCAATCACACGGCTTTTATGATGTGTCGGGTGAGAGCACAGCGTGCGGTTTTGATTAAATGTTGAAAGCACCATCATCCATCAACGTGACAGTTTCGTGTATATAATAAATAGTAAGTACTTTGTTTATCATAAGTATACATGGTTGCATTCGTTGCCAATTTTTAATTTGATCGTAGAGGTTTTGATAATTTATTTGTCACTAAGTACTTTTTTAATTATTTTGTTTAAAAACTAAACACCTTAAAGCAACGCGGGCCTTCCACCGAGTTTTTCGAATTGTTTACCGGTACCGGTACTACTTTAAAGTGTATCTCTAAGACACTTCTTGCTATAATACAAAATTTTGAGTTCTTCTTATTTCCATGCCCTAATTTGTTAAGTATATACCTAATATATATGTTTTGTATATAATAGGTTCAAATTACATCTGGAATGGAATTACTGTTTGACGAATATTCCTAACATTGCGAATTTTGGGTTAGGGTTAGGGTAGGGTAGGGTCGTTGACTTCCATTCGGAAGTTCGGGTCGTTGACTTCAATTTTCGAATTCATTATGTACGTTTATTCGACGCTCTTACGGTGAAGGAAAACATCGTGAGGAAAACTGCACACACCTGCGAATTATTCAAAGGTAGTGTGTGAAGTTAACCAACCCACTCTGAGCCAGTGTGGTCGACTATTCACCCTTATTTCAGGGTAGGCTCGAGCCCCTCGGTAGGTACGTGTATGGGCTGTTATTGAATTGAACTTTGTTACAGATCCCAGTGTACGCGTTCGACAAAGCGATGCAGACGAATGAGAACATAATGCAAGTGTTCTTAGGCCACAACCCCTGGAGGTGCGACTGCCACTTCGTGCCCAGGTTCCAGAACCTGCTCCTCAAATACAAGCGGATCATACAGGATCTGCCCGACATCCGATGCTCCAGAAGCGACGACAAAACTATTTCTTTAGCTCAGGTAAGATATTTTTATAAAGTGAGAGAGAGAGTCACGTAATACTATATCATGCACTTTGATTTGATACAGACAACTCACATTTGTGATCATGATGCGTGCAAATGATTTTTGACTTTCTTTATTTATGTAATTACGAAATTTGTTTGAAAGTAGCTTTTACGCTCAGTTCCACATACTCATGGAAAAAAAAATTCTAAAGTTGTGTGTAAAGTTGACCGATCGCACTGGATTAGAATGGGATTAGATTACGGCATGTTCATCCTGAATTTAGGGTAGAGCGTGTAGAGCTAGCAAAGGTATTAATTAGTGTTCTTGGTTTTTTCTGTATTTATTGTTTGTTTTGATTAAATACTTATTTTATTGTAGATCAAATAAACAATTTACAAAACATAATGTCAATAAATAAAAATGTACAAAAACAATACAAAATGTAATAAATTAAAAAAAAAAAATGTCCAACTACAGAAAACTCACTTTCTGTTTGTATTATTTGTCATGTTATTTGTCAACTCATGTGTGAGATGAGATGAGATTTATAGCCGGGGCGCACACGTTTAGGAATCCAGTAGGAATTCAGTACCTACACACTGAGCTACTCGTACCTACTCGGGCGAGGCGGGTCGCGCGAGTTACACTAAGCTAACGTTATATATCTAGATAAATAAGCTCTATGCACCCATTTTGTATCTCAAAGTATATAAAAACAATGTTATCTTTAGCCACAAAACATCCTTTGTCAATTAGCGGCTCCATCATAAATGTCTAACTTAATGGAAACTGGCAATTAAGATAAAATAAGAAACTGAGGGTTGATTATAATAACTTATCTAGAATTTTTTAACACAAGGGAATCGGTTCATCAGCCCTTTCCCACGCACCCCTTGTATCGCGTTAGTATAAATAGATGTAAGCTTAGAGCAAGCGAGGCATTCTGTATTCAACTCCCAAACTATAATGTACGAGTCGTAATAAAATAAATAAGAAATAAAATTCATTCGATTTTTAAAAAGCCA
The DNA here is from genome assembly GCA_948473455.1 of Teleiodes luculella. Taxonomy (NCBI): domain Eukaryota; kingdom Metazoa; phylum Arthropoda; class Insecta; order Lepidoptera; family Gelechiidae; genus Teleiodes; species Teleiodes luculella. Next base: position 7,863,950 of record OX419590.1, on the reverse strand, counting down.
CTCCGTCGTCGAGATACTGAAATTCGCGCGGCATGCGCCATACAACTGCAACGCACCTCAGCAGAAACCGACGGCGAAGACAAACTGCTGATGGAGTCATTTGCGCCGCGACGTGTGTTTACATTAGAGATCTCCGTCGACCTACTTACAGAGCCACAGCTCGATTGGTATGTGCGCGATAAATCTGCATTCGGTTTTTTCCATAGATATAGAATGTAAAAAAAGCGATTGTCTGTAAAGTTTACTGACGATAGTTGAACGTGACAACGATTGTGCCTCTTTGTCGCTCGTTCCGCGCTCTCGCTTGCACTTCAAGCCTTAAATGGAACGCCTCAGCCGCGCGGTAACGCCGCATTGCGTCATGTTTTTTCGTGCGTGCAGCCGGCTCCATCCAAATATAAGACGTTGTATCGTCAAAAAAAAATTCTACCTCTATGGTTTTTTCCGTCCGCGTGCGCCCAGCAAGGATGTTATAAATTAATACTACCGTTGTACGGGTAGTACTTATAACATCCTTGGCGCCCAGGGTAAAAGCGCGAACTTGGTTTTTATTTCAATAGCCGTTCGGTCGTACGAGAGCAAAAGGAAGTAGGTATAAGTTTCTTCGTCCACTGCAATGACGCCGTTTTGTCGACACATGCCTTAAATTTGATGTAACTGAGAATGCTTTGTCCATTGTAATTTTATTTATGTGCATTGTTCTACGGCCGTAATGGTTACCCCGTAAAAACAGTAAGAATATTAAGGTTATTGGTAGTATAATAGAAAGGTTCAGTCTGGGTGTATTTTATTGGTACCAGATGCTGGCCGCTTTGTGTTAAAGTTTCTCATGGCCTTGAAACATTTGTGCGAAAAAAAGTTCTTTGTTATTGGGCTGTACCTAACGATTGCATTAAAAAGAAACTCTTTGTTGTTTATTATTTCCGTTTTTTTAAGTTAATTACTTATTTTAGGTGTACAGATGACGGTCATTTCCAAATTTGCTGGCCGCTTTGTATTCTTGCAGCAGATGCTTAAAAAAGTTTCTTTGTTATTTAAAAGAACTTTCTCGACCAGTGGTTACAATTACATTCTTTTGTAAAAAGATTCACCGACCCGCATTGTTTTTTCTCTAAGGTTGCCTGGAAGAGATTGCTACCATAGCAATTAGGCCGCCTGTTGCATTCTGTATCGTGAATTTAATGTATATTTTATATTTATGTATTTTTTCTTGGGTGTCAATAAAGAATATTTTTATTCAACTACATGTCATGCATGAATGACAAGTTGTACTACACAACACCAAAATATATTTAAAAAATAGGGCAATAAAATGAAAAACAATGGACTCAATTCTGGCGTGACCGCTAAAATATCTAAATTTAAGTCGTTGATCTCTTTCATTCATATGGAAAACGAAAAGGATGGGAGGTGAATCAATTTAATTTTGAATGAATGATATATATAATAAGCAGCGCAGCAGCTGTCAAATTCAGTTTAATTTAGTCGGGTGTCTAAATTACGCGTAAAATCAATGTTTGACGTCTCTAAATGTAGGTTGGCAATCACATGTCCCTTTTCGTTCTTAAGAACATGAAAGGGACATAAATGGTTTTTAAATTTAAGTTACAGCGTAATTATGTAGAATCGGGCCTATTAACCTATACTACGTACGAGTACACGAGCCCTACCTTCTATCTACAAACCTTCATACAATTTGATGAATGTTTATTATTTGTATTGTATTGCTCTGTGTTTAGACGTTGTTGTTTGTTTATTAATATTATGTTGGGTAACCAAATTCAAAGCCTCACGAACCCATTGCCAAAATTCGTTATCAATATTAACAGTTCAATGAGTTGTGGTGTAGTTACGAAAGGTATGTCCTAGTTGACCATATTGAGAACATGATAAAGAAAATGATTTAATATTTTATTTCAACATCGAATATCAGATTACTATAACGATGACCTTATATGTAGAGACCTAGTTAAGATGTTTACAATAACAATGTATTAAATATCGTTGTAATCTAATACTATTCTAGATATGGTAAATGTCAGGGTTAAAGCCTGTAGTTCAACGATTTCAAGATTTAATTTAGGTACATATATTATTATGTAACAAAAAGTTCAGTCTATTACCAACTACTGTCGTGTTATTCTGTCTCCCTAACTCTGCACATTTCAGAGTATCTAGTAGGGCATCGAAACCCGGACCAATTTTAAAAACCCGGGTTTTCGGGTCTAAGCATAATGTAATCCCGGGTAACCGGGTTTTTCGAGCTTTTCGGTCTTTTTATTATAATTTAAAAAACAGAATGTAGGTATCTATTTTCTACAATAATGAGTAGAATATAATAATTAATTAAACAATATAATTATTTCAATTTACAAAAATTATTTTAATTTCAAAAAAGTCTTTTCGTCGCCAACACCACCCGCACCCCGCGCATTGTAATGGGCGAATATGAATTATTAATTTGAAAGATCATTCGAATGTACATTGGTGTACAATAAAAGGTTAGAAAGTAGTTTTTAGTGTGTATTAAATAAAGTATAAATTGTGTATTAAATAAGTAAAATTAATCAACTAAAATATTTTTACATTCAAGATATTTCTGTAAATAAGAAAAAAGATTGAAAATAATTCTAACACAACTGCATTTTCATTCAAATTAATTCGAATAACGAATAATTTTTGGAAAGAAAAAATCATTCGAATGACGAATGATTTTTCAAATACCGCCTATGGAATCATTCGAATAATTCGTTTGTTAATTTTTATCACAATCGCCCATCACTACCCACTCCCTTCACCCCGTTCTATGAGTCTATGACTAGGAATGATGAATCAAACGCGCATACAGCGTACCTTTTGCTTTGCTTGATTGGGTGTAAAGTATGGAGTAACGAACGGCGTTACTTTTTAAGTATTCTATATTATTAATACAAAAGATTATGAGTTTGTATGTTAATCAACCACTCAAAAACAAAACCGGCTGAATAGATTTGAATGAAGTTACATATGCCACGTGTAGTTCTATAGTCTGGATTAACTTACCTATAGGATATTTTTTTCCGCGGTAAAATTACTGATTTATAAGGGAAATACAATCTTAAGCGGGTGAAGTCACAGTCACAAGGCGGACGGAAAGCTAATGATCTAATAATCAATAAAAAACTAACGTCAATTTCAATTTTTAAAACGTGTTAGACGCTGCTACTTAACAAAAAACGAGAACAAAGTGATTTTGAAAAAAACCCGAAAACCCGGGTCTTCATTTTATAAAACCGGTTTCTTTTTCGACTCGAAAACCCGGGAAAACCCGGTTTTTTCGGACCGGGTAAACCCGGGCTCGATGCTCTAGTATCTAGTGATATTCTTTAATATTCATTAAATCTATGGCTTTATTATACTTAGCTACATACTTATATTCTTTCGTTAGTATGTGTAGGTATAGTAAGTATCTTATTTACCACTTTTTTTGTATTTTCCCAAAAATATATTTTATTTTCCATTATACTCTTAAAAGGACTCCGTCGACTCGTCTTTCTTTCCTCTTCGTCTCCATTATTTATTAGATAATCTTAAATGATTTTACTAAACATAGTATGATTAATGCATCTTATGTTACGGCAATTATTATAGGTACGCCTTTTATTTTCCAAAATGTTCATATTTTAATCACACACAAATTGCTGTTAAATTGGAATTTACTGTTATACAACGAAAATAGATATTACCTTATAAATTGTACCACAGATTTCTACCAGAAAATGTGACCAAAGGTTTCCAGAATATAATAGGAGTACTTTTACGTAGCAAGTTACATGTTTGTTTGTATAGACAAGGAGGACAATGAAAACCCAAAATAAATACCTACAATTCAAATCACACAATAAGTGGAATTGAAATCGTTCATCAAAGCTAATAGGTAAGTATTTGATTGGCCGCTGGAATTGGCCGTGGGCGGCTTTGACGTGTTTCAAACAAATTTAATTCACAATACTCGTAATACGTATTTTTTGTTTTATACGATTTACCTCTGAAAAGTTGTCAAAGATTTCATGTTTCTATTACTTCACCTCTCCAAAGAAAAGCCAATTTAATAAAGCCGAAATCGATGCGATTTGTAAAGACTTTTTGGTAAGGTAGGCTCAAGCTTCTCGGTGGGACGATATGGACTGATAGGGAAATAAAGTAACGAGAGAAATTAAGCTAATTTCTGAGTTGTAGAAACTTTTCGATTCGTAGAAAAATTTCAGTCAGTTTGAGTTTCGAAGGTGATGTATTTTTATTCAAATTTTGATACCCCCTCTTGAGTTTCTCCGACTTACAGTACAGTAACGGTTGCACGAATTTCGAATTTCGCCCCTACTACTACGAGATAAAGGCGCTCTCAAGGTTATTATGTCCTGCTGCATGTGCTGGCTTCTGTACATACCATGTACGTACAGTCACGTGCAGTCAAGAGCACGCTAAGTTTGAGCTTCAGCTTACCTTGCACTTAACCATACTTATACGTACAGTCACGTAATTCAATCTCTGTAACAAACACTAAACTAAACTATGCCAAAAAAAAACAAATTCATTACCGTACAAACCTCCTCCCTCGGCAACCCTCGGTGCTATTGCGGTGACAGGCTACTCCTAAAGTAGCACTAAACTTAAATTAATACAATTTATACTTCTTCTTGTCTTGTCGTACTATACCTAAAAGGTTTTCCTGTTGTAGAGCTGGGTATGACGGCTACATTTAAATAGAGAAAATGGAGTCGTTGCGTATTTTCAAGAATAAATTTAAACGGACCTGAAACCGGCAATCCTCCTTTTGAATTAACATTTTTTTTTCATTTGGTTTCAGAGTGATTTTATTTTGTGATACCTTTTTTGCTTTAATTGAAGCCAGGTGTCACATTCAATAGGACTGAGCACAAAATAATTAAATCTATTATTAATTGAAACAGCCGCCGCGTTCATTCCAAAATCACAATTTCTCTTCTTTTACAATGCAAGGCCGAATTAATATGTACTGTAATAGCTGACCTTATTTATTAAAAAATAACTAACAAATTCTATGACATTTGACCGAGTTCGGATTTTAATTAAGTAAAGTTAAACTATTTCTACTACATGCAATTTACTTTAAAAATGTATATCAGATTCATCATTCTTAACCCACATTGCATTTACATTTAGTAGTAAGTAGTAGTAGTTTCGTTCGTCGGCTGGGTTTAAGTGCGTTTCGAATTTTATTATTTTCAAAGTTCCACGATAGTTTATTTCTTTTTGACGTGTTTTTATGAATTTCGCAAAGAAAACGCTAGTCATAATTTTGAAACTGCATGGCATGCAACTACATATACTAAGTATGTATTTAGGTGTTTGCAACAAAACTGATGCTGAAGTTATGAGTATGGGCATAGTGGATTTTCGTAGTAAAGCTAATCAAACAATTTGACTTAAACGCTACCATTTCCAAAGATCTAGATTATTTTTTTGCGGTGTTTGAGATTTTAGCTGAAAGGACGTCTACTAGCTGATTTGCTAGATAAAGGTAAGCTCCAAGGATCATCAAAGTGTTAAGGCATTATCACGTGCGACCTTTGTAATTTTAGCTCTGCATCACAATTTGACGCACGCAAAACAATTTAATTCAATAGGCACTAATGTGAAATATGAAGTTTTTGGAAGAATAACTACAATATTCTTTTTTGACCTACGAGTACTTGACATCAAATCAAAGAGACCGTTGTATTTGGAACAAAGATTTCTTTTTTCTCTGTGTTTTATCATCGACGCTGGCGGACACAAGGACACAAGGGATACAAGGAATACATTTATTTACTAGGGAATTCTTTCAACTAAGAAGCGATCACTGGAATCGATAACGTTAAGGACCAAGCGTTAATAAATCGCAATTTGTTCCAATCTTCCGAAATAAATTACTATTTGAAAGGAAAGGTCAATATTAACTTAATCTTAGAACTTCTGTTTGCTTTATCCCAAAATGAATTAATGTACCTATATTTTAGTAGAAACATGATTAGGTATATAAATCAAAGACGTTTATTAAAATCTAGATTTTATAACCATTGTTTCTCCTAATTTATTGATTCTTTTTTTCTGTTGTGTTGTATTGTGTATTGACAAAAGAATTATATTTATATCTATGTCTAGATTTTGGATTAAATACATTGAAGACAACAATGCTTGCTTGCTTTTCGTGTAGGTTATCGTATTGCTAACAATACAAGTCTAATACATTCAAAGGAATATAAACTACACGAGTACACATACCTACTCCGTAAAATCCGAATATATTTAGTAGGTACGAGTATGTTTAGTGCTTTCAATTCCGCAACAACCCTTTCAGTCGAAGTACCTATAAGATAAAGGTGTTTGTATTTGTAATCATTTATGTATTTATTGGAAACGCTTCGAATATACATACAAAATATTGAAAACTCGATATTTCGAACATAAAATAACCTTTTACAATCCGATGTCCAATCAAGAAATGATTAGACAACAGAATCTATTTGCTAGCCTAGCTGTCGAAAATCTTGTGCCATAAATAGGTAAACTAATCCTTTCCGATACTAACAGCAGTGTGTTTTAATTCGTGGGCGAGCGAGCACAATGCAATGTGCTTTTGATTTTTGTCAACAATGTGTTTGAGTTCACGGTTTCAAGTGGAGATAAAAGATTTGACTTAAGTACTCCCAGGAACCAAAACTCATACAGAGCCACTTGGAGAATTTCTTTTGTGCATTTCTGTGTTGTCTCATAAAAGTTGTATACTATTGTTGGCAATCGTTGCAATGCTTACCAGAGGAGCAGCAATGACATCACCTTGGCTTGTAGGTATAGGAGTACGTGACGAGGCGCTACACCCCGTGCCGAGCCCCGAACGTAAACAATATTAAGATAGTGTCAAATTCACTATATCGTCCAGGCCAAGAAAGACTTGAACATGATTTCAAACAATAGCTAGGTATATAGGTATTAGAATACGTTTGGAACAAGGATCCATCCACATTTTAATATAAGTCAGTTGTTTCCGGTCGACTACAGTACTGTCTTTATTAAATTTCTACAAAGGAAGAATACGTAAAACAGTCCAATGATAGTTTTGAACAAATCTTTAACAAAAAACCGGTCAAACCCGAGTTGTTTACGAAGCTGAAACAACAGACTGTAGGTACTGATTTGAAACATGAAGTAATGAATTTTAAACGTAAAGTTCACTTTTCGCCAGTAAATCTAGACTTTGAATCTGCATCGTGCGATTATAGAGTAGTGTAAAAATATACATAATTATACTATAGGTAATAAGTTGTATTGTATATCACATGAATTAATTAGCCAAACCTCTTTTTTTCAAACACTTGATGATTTTTTTCTGATGATCATGAAAATCTTCACACATACGGAATCCTCTCCACGGGACTTAGACTCGCACTTGCCTGGTTTTTTAATAATTTTTCTTGTTAACAGACAACAGTCTGTCAGTTTAACATTTTTCGTTTCGACTTAAAAATAGTATATTTTCACAAGATAGGGGACTACTATTTGGTATTTTGTGATAGTACTATGTAGGATGTTATTTAATACTAGTTTGTAAGTACAGTACGCGTTCCACCTTACTTTTGTTGTACTTTTATTTCGCTTGTTATTTACGGATATAAAATTTATACTCCGTCAAACAAAGATCAAAGAAGACTTCGAGCAAAGAAGGAATTCATGTTTTTTGTTCTGTATTCTCCCTTATTCGTAAAGCAATCATTCATCCAATTTGACTCTTGATATATTCAACGCCCCGCCAGTTTATTTCTTGAAAGAGAAAGCTTATAAATAGTCAATATTCAATAGATATGTAGAAAAAAAAAGTACTTCTTTCTTTCTACATATAAACCAAATATTCAGAGAATAGTTCCAGCTTTAACATTCACAATATGAAAAATAATTACAGAGCTTTTACTCCGCTATACGTGACGGCTTATAATAACTATTGGATATTTTGTTTATGTTCTTACAAGGATTATATTAAATAAATTGTGCGCTTCCTCTGAGTCGAACCTGATGAGGGTCGGGCCCTCTTCGGCTAAGCTGGCCCCGTGCGACTCGGTCTAATTTCTTTCACCCACACACAACCCACATCGATCTTTACTTTCTTTAGATCATACTAGCGACCCGCCCCGGCTCCGCACGGGAAAATGGTTATTGTGGGTTATACTTAAGTATATTATGCATGTATTATACATATAAACCTTCCTCTTGAATCACTCTATCTATTGAAAAAAACCGCATCAAAATCCGTTGCGTAGTTTTAAAGATTTAAGCATACAAAGGGACATAGGGAGGGACATAGGGACAGAGAAAGCGACTTTATTTTATACTATGTAGTGATAGTGATAGTGAAGTGTGAGCCAGATCTCTTTTACACATACAATATTGCCTGACACCCAGGAATATATAACAGCGAAATATAAATATGTATTTTTTTATAACTACGATTGAAAAATAAATAAATTATGCCCGTAATAAATGTGCGGATTGGTGGCAAATATTATATATAATTAATACACTAAATAAAAATATATTAAACACACATTTCAGTTATATAAATTTTCGATAGACTAATATCAGATTGTCGGTAGACTAATTTATCGTCTGTTGTTCAAAGTGAATAGTCATATTAAAGTTAAAAGGTTTTTTTCAAAAGAAGATTTACAAAACTATTTTTTGACGTCAACGCTAATAAGTAGCCACATCATAGCTCATAGCTGTCAATTGGTCAGTTGGTGGGTTTGTTTGTACCTACAGAGGCACTCCGTCGGCATTTTTAAAAAAGGGGTGTTACCCAAGTGTTACCTATAAGTTTGACGTGTGTGTCTGTCTGCCTGTCTGTGGCATCGTAGCTCCTAAACGGATGTGTCGATTTTGATCTAGTTTTTTTTGTTTGCTAGGTGTCACAATCTAGAGTGTTCTTAGCTATGATCCAAGGAAATATCTTCATCCATTTTAAGATTATCAGCTCATTTCTAGTTGTTGAAAGGATCAAGTAACGGTTTTGTGGTGGGGGATTTTATAAAATAAATAATGTTATAATTTGTGGTATGCAGGATTTTAAGTATAAACAAAAAAAAATCTTATCATTTCACGAGTTGAGTTACTGTTATACTTGAGTTAAGAGGTTTAGAGTTTAGGGTTATTTATTTAACGGGATATATTAATGAGATGCTCTTTCAGCAGCTCGCTTTATTTGTGTTAAGGAAAGGGTAGGCCTGAATGAGGATATTGTTTACACCAATGGTTGTTATAAATAAGCTACTTAATTCATTTTCAAACAAAGTTAATTAATTACGGTGAAAGCATTGTAGGCAAAGGCCTAGCTCTGCGTTTCTGTTTCAGTCAAGTTAAAATTGTTTTATAAACACTTTTTGATTTGATTCAACAAAATAATTGCAACACGAGTTTTGATTAAAATTGTTGCAACGAAAAGACACCCAATTTTATAAAGGAAATGCTGACATTTAAAATAACAGGATATTTAAGTATTTTATATGTCGTAAGATATATCGTATTAATATGTCAATGATACAAAAATAATGCTTAGATACCTACGGCGTGAGTGTAAAAAATAAGCGTTTTCATTTTATAGAACTGAATCATCAGTTAGTGACAAAGTAGGTAATAAGTATTGGTTATTTAAATTAGGTACTTGAAAATACTTTTTTTATGTAAGAACTGTTTTTAAATTCTCTTTGCCTAAACTGCCTCTTCTTTTATCTTCCTTTTTATTGTACAAAATAAACATAAATAAGGTCCTTAGAGATAGTCTACAAAGGCGAGTTTATCTCTATAAGAGGTCTCTTCCTGCCATCTGAAAGACCAACAGAGAGATACAACGTCCCTTTTTAGGTTTCCGTAGCCAAATGGCAAAAAACGGAACCTCATGTCTGTCTGTCCGTCCGTATGTCACAGCCACTTTTTTTTTTTTTTTTCGAAACTATATGAACTATAGGTACTATACTTTTTAAAACTTTCACGGTTGTTTTCATAACTATTAAGATTTAAAACGGGATATTTACCGTAGTATTAGGTGGTATTAGTTTTGTGTGAGTGCCCGATATTTCGAAGCAGTTGCATGCATCATGCATGATCACGGGACGATTGGGGAGAACTTCGTAGGTTCCCGGTTCCCGATTCGATTAGGATCGTGAGGTAATGAATACCGAAGTATTGGTATACTAAAAAACATTCAAATTCATTAACTAATTATCCTAAAATTAATCTCAGTCCTATCTTAAAAAAAAGTCTAAAAGTTTACAATGAATCTCACTGTTCTCACTCTTTTACTAGCGTCATCTATGGAAATCTTAAATAACGTTTTTTTTTATTTCAAGCTGTCAGAAAATCTCCCATTGAATAAGCCAGTATTAACGTATTAAGCTCTTGTCAAATATTAACAATATAGAGCTTCCCGAAGACAGATCCCGAAGTTTTCGGGTCAAAAGGAGAATCGAGGTGTCTTCTCTGGTACTTGTACGTAATTTCTCAATGATTGTACTAATTTTATTTTGTTTGTTTCAGATCAGCACCATGCCTCTTGGCAATGTCTGCAGAAGTGGTGTGGAAATGCCCATAAGCCCTATAAACATCATAAATATTACGTTAACAGCACTTATAATATTAGTTTTAGGACGTTTCCTTTACGATTGGCATAGTTTTAGGACTACTGGCAGATTACCATGGATATCTTCTATTATGCCATAATAGTCAATTATTTTTGATTTTTATTCAATTATCCAATTATCGACTTCGATAAGGCCAAGGCCCGAGCTTCCAGGCTTGGCCCAAACTATTTACTGAGAAGTTAAACAAATTAAGTACTTTTTAGTAAATTAAGTATCTTTTAGTAGTACCTTAGTGAGATTAATAAAAAAGTAATTATTCAGTTACTTAGTTGTTAATGTTGTTATATACTTGGAACTAACTCATCAATAATAATGTACTTATTAATCTGAAGGCACGAACATGTAAATGTATTTAGTTTCTATGAAAATAAAAAAGTCTTAAATGTAAAAAAGAACATGAATATGTTTATAATGAAAAATGATCATTTTAATGGTTTGGACAAAATATCAATTCTGGTCAGTTTGTGTTACTTTAGAATAAGCTGTTATTTAACACAACTTAATGTGCTGCTTATTAAAAAATATTTTTTGAGTTTTCGAGAAGTTCTCTGATCTATAGCAATATTTTCTGTTGGACATTAAATTTTAATTTAGGGGTAATGTACCTACCAATAGCTGACCAGGCACCTAAAGCTGACTACCATACAACAAAATATATTTTAATTAATGAGATTATTATTGTATGTTAGTTTTTATTGTATTTTTATCATGGCAAAGCTTAGAGCAACGTTCGTCAATTGACATCTGGAAATAGCTTTCTATTTGTTGAAAGAAAGCCGGTCATGTACCTATTGGTAAAGTTTTTCACGTTTGATATCAAATTCCGTACCCATGTAAATAGTCCGGTTCGCTCCAGTACTAAATGAAAAAATTCTATCTGTCATTCCTGTAAATGGCAACGACTCATACCGTTGGATTCGTCTTGGTGTCCTGTACGTGGAACTGTCGGTCGTCAAGTTCTAAAGTGGTGGAGGGAGGAGGGGAGGGGTAATCAAAGTTGGCGAATTTGTACTTTTGTTTTTACGCTGTAATTTGAAAACTAGTGGACCGATTTCTTTGTTACTGGTAATTTACCTACATTAATATTCACAAGGACAGTTTCAAGTTTCAACAGATAATTTATGTGTCGCGAGGCAAAACTTAACATCATTAATTCATTAGTAAACAAGTAAGATTTCGGCTCCGTAGCCTAGTTGGTAGTAAGTCTGCCTACTGAGCACAGGGTCGCGGGTTCGAATCCCGCCCAGGGCAAACATTCGTGTGATGAGCACTTGTGTTTGCCTTGTGTCTGGATTTTGTATATTATTTATACATGTATGTATATCAGCTGTCTGGCACCCATAGTACAGGCTCTGCCTAGTTTGGGGTCAGATGGCCGTGTGTGAGATTGATGTCCCACATATTATTATTATTTCGTTTTTAGGGTTCCGTAGCCAAATGGCAAAAAACGGAACCCTTATAGATTCGTCATGTCTGTCTGACTGTCTGTCCGTCCGTCCGTATGTCACAGCCACTTTATTCCGAAACTATAATACCTATACTGTTGAAACTTGGTAAGTAGATGTATTCTGTGAACCGCTTTAAGATTTTCTTACAAAAATAGAAAAAAAAACAATAAATTTAGGGGGTCCCCAATCCCCATCCATACCTACATAGAACTGAAACTCAAAAAATTTTTTTTCATCATTCTCATACGTGTGGGGTTATCTATGGATAGGTCTTCAAAAATGGTATTTAGGTTCGTAATAACATTTTTTTCTAAACAAAAATGTTATTACGCGCGAGAGACGCTTCCAAAGTGGAAAAATGTGTCCCCCCCTATATAATAAAACTAAAAAAAATATATGATGTGCATTACCATAAAAACTTCCAACAAAAATTGGTTTGAACGAGATCTAGTAAGTAGTTTTTTTTTAATACGTCATAAATCGTAAACCGCAATTTACCTTTCACTATTATTAAAACATCGATGAAAGTCACAACGAACTACAAAAACTTTTATACAGTATTATGTGGCTGCTATGGAACTCTTCATGGGCGATTCCGACTCGCACTTGGCCGCTTTTTTTAAATAATTTGAAATCCGTTTAAACTTTAAATGGTCAGCTATTAGTGCATCAACCCTAGTTACTTACAAAGGCCTAACATGTATAAGCTTTATTATTATTGATCAGAAATGTAGCAATTTACATTTTTCCTTAACATAATAAATATTTAAAGATATTTCACATAAAATTTAAATCGAGCGATCCTTTTATAAATATCTATGCAGATCCTTGTGATTTGTGATCAACCCAGATAGTGGGAAATGCGCGGATTTTCCAGCCTCTTTGAATCAACCTGATAGTTAACAAGAAACATTGACAAGGACCACAGTTTGTTAACTTTTAATGAGCAAAACTCAATTAAAGCAGTTAGGTATCGTGATTTAGTTATCGTAAACTTCCTTTTATTTGTGACACTTATGATGAAGCCTTTCGATTGGTTTGATAAAACTACAGGGTATTTTTTCTCTCATGTAGCCGGTTTGATTACCGGTTCAACCATATAATTATTAAAAAATGTATGAATGCAGTTTTTTTAGAATTAAAATAAAGTCTTCTTTCAGTAAAATGTTCTAAGTAAGTAAGTAATATTTAAGGTACTTTCCCTCCATGTGGCATAGCCGTGGGTGGGACGCCCTGTATAGGAGGATCGAATTGAAGTTCATTTTGAAGTAATTAAAAATTAAAAATTACCTTTTGGCACTTGAATCTTATTAGGTACTTGAATGTCTAGTTTATGAAGTCTACTTTCCGAGAATAACCATTTCCCGGAAGTGGAGAAGCAACTATCTGCTTTAATAAGCAGGTACATATATTATTACTTGCGTTCCATTGTGTGCGAGTTAGCACGTAAATGATTTTTCGATTTATCATTTTGGTAACAAGTATAACAAGTCGTGTTGAAAATATTTGCAATAATACACAATACAATACAATACAATATTCTTAAGCACGTCCCATATTATCTTCAAACTTTGTCATTGAGCAGCTTCTTTTATTGCTTACATAACAATAAGTAGTTATACCTGTCGAGAAAATAATTTTCTGCTTTCGCGAGGGTTATTATTATATATATTTCTTAGACTTATTCCTTCCATTTAGTTGTATTTTTTTTACAGTAATAATTATATGATTAAAACATATTGAAACGATCTTTCATTGAATAATACATAGGTATATATCACAATTCGACTTATAAGATGTTCACAAATTGTATTATTATTGTAAAGCGTGAATTGTTAAAATGTATTAAAATTTATTTTTAAACTATTTATTCGTGGTATTTTTACAAAGTTTAAATAATATCTACAACTTTTCTATTGTAAGTACATAAGCATAGTATTATATATTGTGTGTGGTACAGTCAAATAAAGTGTAATATTTCATAACAAGAATTAAAAACGAACGACTATCTTTTTTAGTGTCATAAAATATATTGAATGTGATTTTTATAACGTGATTTTAGATTTAAGATATTGTACATAATTTTATAAATAAATGGCGGTCCAGTAGATCTAAGTTTAAGAAATACAATGCAATGAAATGCAACATTCCGGGTTATATTATGTCAGTACATTATTTAAGTATTTGTTGTTAATTATGTCATGTAAATCTAAAAAAATAAAATTAGCTGAGGAACTTAAAATTGTTGGTGTTACATAATTTCTTTTCCTATAACCATTAAACATTCCACAACCTAGTTTAGATATAGTGGAGAACATAATTAATAATTCCTCCATTAGTATACTTTTTGCTGTACACATTTTTTTTTCAAGAGCTGTATGTACCCCAAGCCGCGCTTGACTCGCGATTGGTTAAAAAAATATACAAATTTTTAATACAGCAGCATTGGGGATAAATTATTCTAGTACGTAACAAATTCTTGGTCTTTTTTATATACATAATTTATTTTATGTCATTTTAATTGTTTTCCTTGAAGGTTTTAGAGAAGCTGATTGATTATGGGGCGAGGATCCTGCTTTTCTTGTCTTATCTATCTTATCTTATTTAGCCTAAACTGTCCCACTGCTGGGCAAAGGCCTCCCTCTTTTTCTTCCACTGCCTGCTTTTATATTATTCAAATCAAGTAGATCTGGCGTAGGTATATTTTAGAATTACGCAAATAAAGTTTTAAAGAAAATGGTAACTATGTAATTCCTTTCCAAAAATAACTTAGAAATGTTTGGGTAGCCTCAATATGAAAACTATTTTTTAATTAATTACATAATTTAAATTTCATCATAGTAATAATTTGGTTAAGTAGGTGTTGAATACGATTTAAGGTGCTAGTTAAGTAATATAAATAAATATATCAAGTTACTAAAAAATAACGTTAATTGCCCTTCTTCATGAAATAAGTCAAGAAAAAAGTAAGTACCTAATCATTTTTGGATTTAGAGCGAAGCGCGACTTTCCAACCTCTCTGGGTTTAGTTTAGTACGTCATGTTTATGTGTTTTAGTTTTAATTCCATATTTTTTCCTGTTCGTAAGTTTGTATAACATACACGTGCTTCCTTGAAGTACCGTAAAGTTTTGTTAAAAATACTCGTAAGCTTATTCCTTCGCTCGCAAAACAATGTAACAGGAAAACCTTTTATAAACAGAAAATTATTCGCACTCAAAAAGAAAAAATAAACGGACTCACTCGTGCTTGTGCTTCCACAGATGTAAGAGTAGAGGTCCGTCCATCTATCTGTCACAGGGAATCTCCTCCAAAACTATTTATCTATAAATATAAAATAAAACTGTAGAGGTCGACAATTTGTACACAGAAAAACATGCCAAAAACCGAGTCAGGGGGATGTATGTATGTGTATGTATGTATGTATGTATGTATCCATACAAGGGGATGTAAGAAGTGATTAGAACATAACCAGAATTTTCTCAATTTTTGTTTGTCTGTTTTTACGAGCTAATCTCCGAAACTGTTGGACCGATTTGAATAAAATTTTGCGTCGTCGTACCTTATATCTCCGGTTAACATCTTAGATAGTTTTTACCGCGGGAAAATATCCAGTCCTACGGGAAACTGCACGGAAAAGTAAAAAAACAACGCGGTCGTAGCCACGGGCGGACAGCTAGTTATAAAATAAGTTAAACGCTTTACTTTTACCATCTTTTACTAATTCTCAGTTATCAGCAGTTATATCTTTGACTTGAAGACTTTCGAACGATCAAAGTGTGCTCTGGAGTGGAAAATAAGTAATTAAACCGTTATTTGATCAGGTCACTTGTAGGTTGGCTATTTACCTAGGCTTCAGTCTAGTCTAGACTATTGTATAGTTGTTACGCCCGCTACTCGCCTTGGACTTAGGCGCGCCTGCGGAGCGTCAACTCGAAGGAAGATGAAGATGAAGATGATGAGGTGCTAGGTAGAACTCGTAGCACAGAACGTTGAAGAGAAAACTCAAATAGGCACTGATCAATTTAAAATATATTTACTCAAACTGCCTTACAGTTAACAAGGTTTTTTATAAAATAATAATAAAGTTACATTTTGTGGAGAATGGCCGAGTTAGTAAGTAGCATGAGGCCTGGAGATGAGGTAAAAATAAAAATGGATGATTTGACGGATGATTTTCGAATGAATTCCAAAATCAAATATTCAAATTTAGACAAAGAAATGGAAAATGAGATGAGAAGGTAGGAACGAGGCAACGAGGTAGCATGCAATGTACCTCGTTACATAGTGATGATTCACTAGTAGTCATTCAGTAGTTTTAGTAACTAATTTTAGGTTCATTGTATTACTTCATTCACTAGACCAGCGGTTCTCAATCTTTTTTGGTGACGGAACCCTTTTGGAAAGCGAAATACTTGACGGAACCCTACAATAAAACAATAGTTTTAAAAAGTGTATTCTTATTAATAAGCATAATAAAAGTACAATGTAACAGTCACAAGTAGATATCGGCGAGATATCAAACTTTGTATCGCTATCCATCTATCTATCTATGTGGAGGTCGTGTGAGTGGCGCAGACGGGTGATCAGCTCCCGGTATAGGAGCTATTTTACCCTTAATTCCAGCCTGATGATACCACTCATCCTCTGGTAGTAAGCTTACCCTCCTTTCCGCGCGCATCACCTTCAAGAATGTGTCGCGCGGCCCGCTTCCCTAGGCCACGGTGTCGGATTGGTGCCTCTACAGGCCACCCCCACCCCGCAAGCCCGCCACATCGCCCCAGCCCGCCCCGCATCCGAGGGATTTGAGAGCTTGCCTCACAGTTTTCCCCCCTCTATCAGGTTGGCGAAGACTAGTAGTTCTGCCTCTACACAGCATCACGGCACTATCAAGGGGCTCGGGTTTTACTGCTGCCCCTGCGTCATCCCCTCAAACCTACCGGTAGCCCTACAAAATCTTCAAGATGTTTCCTAACGTTAGTTCAGCTAATTCGTTCATTTCTATCCTGTCTGTGCCTATAATCTCCCATCTGGGCATCGAAAACATTGGACACTCTGCGAGGAAGTGTTGTTGTATCACTATGATCATTACTAAAACCTACAATTATCCTCTTCCCGAAATTTTATATTCATCTTATTAAAGCCTAAATTTTTTAAATTTTCGCTGTTTGTGTGAATTGTACACATGACCATTTTTTTCCAAATTCTTGCGGAACCCCTACAGAAGTATCGCGGAACCCTAGGGTTCCGCGGAACACACTTTGAGAATGGCTGCACTAGACGTTAGTTTACTGCTTAAATAAATGATTTCAGTTTTTGTTGAGAAAAACACAGTTATGTATGATAGAATGTTTCGTGTTGTGTTACTTATATTATAGTGTTTTCTATGTAATTTGATGTTAATTTATACTAATATTATAAACCGGAAAGATTGGATTATTTGTTTGTTTGGATTTAGGCTCCAAAATTACTGAACCGAATTTAAAGAAACTAGAACATTCTTAGATTTTTAGCGGTTATTAACTGCACTAACACACATTTTCACGGGTTTTCTCCACGATTTCGTTTTAAATTGAGCTTACCGATATTTCGACCGAGTTACATCGATCATGGTTAAAGAAACTTGGTATAAATATAGAATCGACCTCAAGGAATAACATAAGCTATCTTTTACCGCGGGAAAGTTCCACATTCCTACGGGTAAAACTGTTAACGCAGGCGAAGCCGCGGGGCTAGAAGCTAATATATTATACAGGGCGTCCCACGGCTATGCCACATGGAGGGAAAGTACCTTAAATATTGTAGATAGAACATTTTACTGAAAGAAGACTTTATTTTATTTCTAAAAACTATTAAAACTGCATTCATACATTTTTTAATAATTACATGGTTGAACCGGGAATCGAACCCGCTACATGAGGAAAAAAAAATATCCTGTAGTTTTATCATACCAATCGAAAGGCTCCTTCATAAGGATTATTTTTTTGCTAAATAACATAGTGTCAGAAATAAAAGAGAGACCATGAATTTTAACATTTGATGTGGTCGCCATGCATGGGGTTACTAGTGACCCGCCCCGGCTCCGCACGGGAAAATGGTTATTGTGGGTTATCCTTGAGTATATTATGCGTGTATTATACATATAAACCTTCCTCTTGAATCACTCTATCTATTAAAAAAACTGCATCAAAATCCGTCGCGTAGTTTTAAAGATTTAAGCATACATAATCAAAAGAGTGCGACTTTGTATTCAACAGCGTGGGGGTCATAGCAATTAATAAAATTGATAAATTTTGTATTAAAAATGTTAAAATACATAGTCTTCCTTTTATTTCTGACACTATGTTATTTAGCAAAAAATAACCCTTATGATGAAGCCTTTCGATCGGTATGATAAAACTACAGGATATTTTTTTCTCTCGTATAACGGGTTCGATTCCCGGTTCAACCATGTAATTATTTAAAAAATTATGAATGCAGTTTTAATAGTTTTTAGAAATAAAATAAAGTCTTCTTTCAGTAAAATGTTCTACCTACAATATTTAAGGTACTTTCCCTCCATGTGGCATAGCTGTGGGACGCCCTGTATAAATAATCTCAATCTGTCTACTTACCAAATAAATAATTGTAGTGTAGTACAAAGGTATGTCCTATTTAACCATATTAAGAAAATTATGTAGTAATGAATATTTTATTAGATGAACATTGAATATCAGATTACAATAACGATGTCCTTATATGCAGTAACCTAGTTAAGATGTTTATAATAACAATGTATTAAATATCATAGTAATGTAAGATCTCTTAGTGATTCTAGATATGGTAAATGTCAGGGTTAAAGCTTGCAGTTCAACGACATGCAGATTTATTATAAAAGCCCTTGTATCTTACTAATATTATAAAGAGGAAAGATTTTTATTTGTGTGTGTGTGTATGTATGTTTGTAATGAATAAACTCAAAAACTACTAAACCGATTTCAAAAATTCTTTCACCATTAGAAAGCTACAACATAGGCTAACTTTTACCGCGAGAAAATGTCTGATTCCCACTGGAAAAACTGTTAACGCGGGCGGAGCCGCGACGGAAAGCTAGTCACTATCACTACATAGTATAAAATAAAGTCGCTTTCTCCGTCCCTATGTCCCTATGTCCCTATGTCCCTATGTCCCTTTGTACGCTTAAATCTTTAAAACTACGCAACGGATTTTGATGCGGTTTTTTTTAATAGATAGAGTGATTCAAGAGGAAGGTTTATATGTATAATACATGCATAATATACTGAAGGATAACCCACAATAACCATTTTCCCGTGCGGAGCCGGGGCGGGTCGCTAGTACTTAATAAAGAGCTCAGTCTATTCCACTGTCGTGTTATTCTGTCCCCCCAACTCCGTACACTTTAAAATATTATAATCTAAAAACCACAGACTCAATATATTAGGCTAAAAACAAATGAATGACTGCAAACCTTTATTTTCGTATTTGTCTTAGCTAGATACTCTTAGTTAGACTTAGGATTATAAACTTTATGTAGTACTGTGTCGAAATGATACTATATAATATGTACATAATGTATATAAAATATCAATTGATTCATGACTACTATGAATATTACAATGTTTAATAAAAGAATCTAGAGAAAATTTAATATCTAATAACATTTTTCTGAAAAAAAAAAAAAGACTAGACTTTCAATATGAAGCTATTACATCGTACAATGAAGCTTAATCAAGTTTTTGTAGGTAGTCACTGTCAAACAAGAGAGTATAGGGATGTTCGAATAATTTAATGAAATACTTACTTAGTATATTCTATTCTTACTTACTTATACTCGTATTATGTCAATCAATAAAGTCGATGTGGGTGTGGTGGGGACGGCAACTGGAGAGCTAGTGTGCGTATTGTGAGGCTGCACTGCTGTGTCAAAATTTATTGCTGTGAAAAGCTTAACAAAAGCCGGACAAGCCGCCAGACACCGTTTATTTTGGCCAATCAAAAAGCCTAACTACTTATGTCCGGTTTTATCCGGACGCCTGGCAACGCTACCAGAAGCTCTACTGCTGCCGGTCTCACGCACGGTGCTTGCTGGTGGGGTGTTAGGACTCTGAGGACTCTGAAGTATGCTCATCTTGCTATGGCTAATTGTATTATTCTTCAGATAGGCTCATTTTCTATTCACACATTTTACATTTACACCTAACGGGTGTAAATGGTAGCTTACCAAATACACTAGAGCAAGTCATTTTTCTATATAGAACTATTATTACGCGTCCTATTATTAGAAAATGTAATAATAGAACATTTTCTCGGAAATGGTAAAAAAATTGCTTCTCCTTATAAACTGTCTGATTAAAGTGATTTTTTTGTTTGTCTGTGCGTCCTAATTTTTAGTATGTATTTTTTACATGTATAAATTTTCCGTATTTACTTAGCAGTCAATTATACCATTGTATAACATGTATTACAAATTATACGCCGTCCGGTCTGTTATTACGTATCGTATAAAATCAACGATTTTTCTAGTTAAAAAAATGTGAGAAGCCTTGCCCCAGCCAGTGGACATGCTTCAACTTAAATGTTGGAAATTACCAATTCAAATGTGACCTCGTAAGTAGGGTAAACGCACCGGTTATCGGCCGTTTTAGCGACTTGTCGACTTCAGTATCCATTTTTGTCATGACGTATTAGCAGTACAGACTTTAAAATATTTTTCTTATCACCCTACTATATTCTAGTTTCATAAAATACAAATTTCATAGATGAATCTTTAACACGTAGTTTACAAAAAAAAAGAAATCAGAAAAACTGCAAAAACACTGGTTATCGACCACTTGACTTAGTTATCGACCGCCTAAGCACCGGTTATCGGCCGCCTAATTCAACAGTAGAAAAACAACTCTTATGAGAAGGACAGAAAGTTCATAATAGTATGAAATTAAAACAATATATGAGCTAGAAAATTTATGTTACATAATATGGGCCTCTGTTTACATAATTAACATCTTTATGTAAATATTGCTTGAAATAAATGGATTTATTATTTATTTATTTATTTATTTAATATAATTCAGAAATCAAAGTAAAACATTAATAAAACAAAAACAAAAATGACAATCATATAACCAGCTCCGAGTCATTCTTAGCACAAAGGTGCACATGACGCTAGCAGCATTACCGCCCTGAATCGCGATGGCTAACATTTGCACCAGGAACCAGCCGGAGGAGCAGGTTGTGTGCGTTCCCTTAACATTTGCCCCAGTTTGCCCTACCAAGCGTTTAGCCTCCACACCCTAACTACCCATGGTTTCTACTGCTATCGGGACAAAGTGGTAGCGCTGCTCCAGGGCAAGTACGTCGCCCTGGAGTCCAGGGCGACGTACTTTCACCTCATTTTTGACGCCGCGTCTTCGGCAGCAGCCGATGGACAACGGACGGTGCGACTAAGGTTCTCATGGCTACAGTGTTGACGCACGTGGCGTCCCAAATTAGGCTCTTTCTATTTTTCCAAGGCACCAAAGTCAGCCCGTCCGGTCTTTTTCCGTCGGATCTGTCGAGACTCGGAGGCTTCAGTACGCAGGGAAAGTCGGCCGAAACAAAAGCTCTGCGGACAATGTCGTTGAGAGCGTGATGCCGCAGAACCTCCCTGTGCAACGACGACAACTCAGAGCATGATAGCCATCGGCCTCCACCATGGAGCCGCAGATGCGTAAGTGGGATTCACACACCTTGCAGCCCAGACGAAGGGCCACCGCCACACGCATTAAGGAGTCGTCATACAGTAATGTGCCCAGGTGAGGGGAAGGCAGAGCATGCAACCAAGCCCAGGAAGGCAGAGGATTCATACTGCGACACCGCATTCTTGCTTTGTCGACAGCTGTAGCGTTCCCTAATAAGTGCTCCTAGATCCGCTTCGAACCCACCTCATCCCACGCCCTCTGAATACTCGTATGCGCCCTTACAGTATTGACGCTCCCACGTTCTGGGCCGACCAAGTTGAAATGGCGCCCGACACAAATGGGATGCTTACCTCGGAACCATCGGAATGCAGTATTACAGTAACGAGATTCGCAACACCATGTGCGGACGTCAAAAAAGCCGGCAGTCCGACATCACCCGCACGCACAACGTACTTCCAAACCTCCATGGCGAATCGGAAGTGCAGCCTGGCTCCACTGAACTTTGTCTAAGGAGACGTTGAGACCGGCTCCACCGTCGCTCTCAGTGCCTCATCAAAAGAAGTAATCTCCTCCGAGCAAAGCCACGTCGGGGCTGTCCGCAGGAGATACGTGAGTTTCGGAAGAGCGAAACACATGCGCAACAAAATCATCACAACGTGTGCAGAGAGATCTCTTAAAAGACGTTCCTGAGCGGCGAGGAATAGCAATGTGCGAGAAGAAATGGCTTCGGGAACTGCATCAAGATAAATGGGAGAACACAAAAGGTTAAAGTTGGAAGATGATAGTTCCCTAAGGTCAGGTAGAATGGCGGAGAATCGAGCAAGGTGTGTTTGAGCCTCAGTACTACAGGGGAAGAATTCACACTTGGAAGAAGCATTGACAACCAGACCAAGGTGGGCAAGTCGCGGGATAAGGTTCTCCAAGTCCTGGTACACCCCGTCTGGATCACCCCCTATAGTCCCATCATCCAAATACCACACGTTGAGAGGTGAATTTATACTTTTGATGACCTCTTGGATAGCCAGACTAAGGACCAAGGGCCCAAGTGGATCCCCCTGCTGGGCTCCTACCTGCGAAAGAATGATATTAGAGCCGTAGAAAAGATTTGAAGGGACGCTTACACTTGACTCAGAAAAGGATAGAGTGAGGGAGTTTTATCTTTCGCAATACGATTCCCACACCTGCCAGAAATGTACACACATCATGATTTTCCTCGAAAATTTTTTGGTAAATTCCTCTGGTCGAAAACAGGTTTGCTGTTTATGAGTTACCGGCCTGCTTGGCTCCCTATGGCCAGAAATGGGTTTAAATTTTTGTAGTTATCGGCCGTCTTGTATTACCTACGGCCGGAATTAGGGTCAATTTCGACTAATTATCGGCCATCTTTTATACCTACGGCCGAAAATAGGTTCAATATTAACTAGTTATCGGCCGTATAAACATTCGTGTTTTCGGATGGTCATATCTTTGAAAGTATTAGGCATACCGGTGGCCGGAATCTGGTCGTAAAATCATAAAAATGTACTTGTATCTAAATGTATCTTATAACAAGCTGTTATTTAAAAGGTGTTAAAGATGAAATTAAATAAAAATACCACAAATAAAACCAGTTTGCGACCCCCCTGTCGATAATTAGATTTTGGGGTTAATCGTGAACGTGTTCACCGGCCCCCGAAAATATCGCAAAAGAATAAAGAAAAGTGAATTTTAGTACTTGAATATTAAAATTTAATATACCAAACACCCACAAACTAAGCCAATTTGCAATTAAGCAATATTTACACCGGTAAACTTACCTTTTAAAGTCAATCCACTACTAATTTTTTTGCTATTTTTGGCATGTGTCTGCACTGTAAATTTTCAAATGGCGACTGAGCGCATACTGTTCTGTCTTCGGGATTATGCCGTCGGTCATAGAATCCTGAAGTTCGTCTGGTTCGAATGGCGCGATAAATTGAACAGTAGAGTTCGTTAAAAGTCTATTATTCAAGATAAAGCGCGAAGTGGTCGATAAGGGGTACATGGTCGCCAACCGGTACGTTTACCCTACATAAAACTACTTAATTCTTATCAGAGGAAATAAGAAAAAGCATGATATTTGATTTAAATCGATATCATAAAAAAATGCACAGCAAAATAAATGGTTTGCACTCTAAACCTAACCTAACCAATGTGTGTGTGTGTGTGTGTGTGTGTGTGTGTGTGTGTGTGTGTGTGTGTGTGTATATGTTTGTAATGAATAAACTCAAAAACTACTGACCCGATTTCAAAAATTCTTTCACCATTAGAAAGCTACATTCACTCTGAGTATTCAAACATAGGCTATTTTTTACCGCGGGAAAGTGCCTCATTCCCACGGGAAAAACTGTTAACGCGGGAGGAGTCGCGGCGGAAAGCTAGTTGTTAAATAACATTATAATTAATGCTTAGTAAAACAAAAAATAAAATAAAACAGAAAATATAATCAAACTCTGAAGCTCTGTTAGCTTTGTTTACTAACAAATAAGTTCCATGCTGTCAGGATATAGCATTCCTGTAGTTAGCTATTACCAGAATCTACGGAAACGGTAAGCACCAAATTGAATATATATAACTTTGTGAGCTTGTAGAGTATTCTGAGTACAGCTTCTTGACAGCTTCGAGCAACAAATATTGACGGTGACCCATTTGTATTAATAAGCGCCATCTAGCCTTATACGTTCGAACTATTTACAGGTTCCTTCTCTCACTACCTCCGAAGGATGACAGAAGAGAACAGGTATAAAAAAGTTAGCGGCCAACCAAATAGATGGTGCTGTAATGATTGACTTCTTAATGCTTGCATGACCAAAGTATTTAATAATATAATTTGCTCTATTATGTAAACGTAGCTACTCTAAATAGGTACTGAATTTTACATAGTAAAAACTAACAATTTAAGTTAAATTTTGTTAACTACATAATAAGTATTAAAATTTTGATGAAACGTTTCAAGCCAACGAAATTCAGAAAGCATAACATTCTTCATGGATAAACCTCTACGCCATCAATGCCTTATTTTACTGTTCAAAACAAAAAACAAATAAGCTTTGTCAAAAACCTGCCGCTCGTTCTTAAATTTTCACAAAATCTGTCATAGTACATAATTTTACAGTAATAATAATAGTTATAACCATACATACATTTAGCCCACAAAATATGGAATATTAGAAAAGAAAGAAGATTTAACAGCGCTTTACTTGCACCAACGGCCCAATGATATACAACGACCAAGACACTTACCAGGATTACGACAACTGGCGTCAGATCTTCTATCGTGTCGTAACAGTTTCCAAGAACTTTTCCATAGAACTGGGATTGTTAGTATAGTAAGATAAATATGAAACTTATCCAAATCTGCCGAGCATGCCTAAAGGCACACCTTTGAATATTGTTTACAAGAACAAGTATATATCGAATAACGAAGCGAAAATAAATTTTCGCCGATTTTCTAAAAGTCCCAGGGTCCGTCGTTATTCAAGGGAATATCCACATCCAACCGGGAACTCGCACAAGCGTTACGTCTTTGGCGCTAGTCAGGAAGCAACGTTTTCTAAAATTGCAAAAGCTATTAAAGAAAGCAACAATAGAGAAAACATTTCTACTGATAAATTTGTATCAGAAGTGCAATCTTTAGTTGAAAGCTTTAATGCTGGTATGGTCAAACTGAAAGCAGTACACGATAGAATACTTGAGAATCTGCCTGAATCAGCCCCAGCACCGTCGTCGTCAAGCAAACACGTGTAATGGATATCTTTTTTCAATTAGAAGTTGACGAGTATTGTTATTAGGAAGCGAATGCTACTTTCTTTGTGGCTTTTTGTAAGATGCCCGGTAAGTCAGCTAAAATAGTAAATCCTCTGAATCCATTTAAGAGAACTAGAGTACTTACTCCTACTAAATATAAAAAGGGTGGTGCCTCAAAGGGCACGTCTGAGACTAGTTTCGTAAGTCAGAATAAAATTCAAAAACATTCATCAATCAAAAAGATTCAGAAACACGTTAAAAAAATATTTAGAAAAGTTCGCCGTAACTGAGCGTTTTTAAGTTGAAAGTGTATTTAAAATGGCGTATACTAAATCAAAATTACCTCCAATACCAAACAGGAAGAAGGAGGTACCCGACGTTAAGCCGTCAAAAGCTGCAAAAGTTCTGCAATTTTTGAAATCAATTCTGTCTGTTCGATTTAAGTTAAATTTTTCGCTTCAGCCTGTGCGAGACTGTGTTTGAGTGAATAATTATATATTATTATTTGAGCTGAGGTCGACCACGTAGGTACTCCAGCATTATTATAAAGTGAGAATAATATAAAGCTATTTGCGCTGTATGTATGGTATGTTTGTGAGCGAACATTTTGTACAAACGTTTCCTCAATCATGGCTTTAAAAAAGACAAAATCATCGATCTGTATTTTTAAAACTATATCATTTAATACAAGAAGACTATCTAAAATACTTTTGAATAAATCTTCACATCGTATTGAAATAGAAAAGGAAACAAAGCTATTCGAATTTCTGAAATCAATGAAGACATATTTTACAGGATGGCATTTGAAGACTAACTTTCATATAAAAATTAGATGTAAAGATGTCCCCGTATATGACTGACAAGTTTACATTTAATATTTAGTGTATTAAATTTTGTAGCATAATTAAATGTAGCGTATTTTTGTTTATAAGGCCCAAAACACACGTCATACTTTCTCTAGAAATAAATCGGTATACCGACTGCCACCGTATTCAGTATCGGTGGCAGTCGGTACTACTGTTAGTATGGAAGCTGAAAAAAAAATCCTAGGTGGTGCACCTGTCGTACGCAAAGAACGTAAATAGCTTATCCGGATATAAAAATAAACACCAAATTATCAGGAGCTTTGCTACAAAAGCAAAATCATCTAAATTACGCTTATAATTTATTCCTTTACATATAAACTAAAACAAATCATCAGTTTCAAAATAAAAAGCGTGGATAAGATGGAGTCTTAAAAAAAACTGCAGGTGAACCATTGTTATTTCTAGGGCCTAGTATATTTTTGGTCGTAGTTCTGTCTAGTTTAGATTTTGGTTTGGTTTTTGGATTTAAACATGCTTCTTCAAAGCTCCAAATATATTTTTTACATAGAATATGTAATAAACTCTTGCCCACATGTTATTCACGTTGGATTTTTCCTACCACTTTGCACGGCCACAACGGTATTTATTGGAAACCTGCCCCCGTACCAATAAATACATTCACGCTTGTTTTTTGCTCTAGTCTTGTTTTCTTGCCTTTAAATCTGTAATATAGTTACAGAGAGTTGGTAATTTGCATTTGTGAATGGTATTTGAATAAGGAAAGTCATTTCAGCCCGATTATTGTAGTGTTCATATAATACGATATGACTGTGCTTTGGGTCTAAAATAGAATCCAGTTTTCTCATCACAAGATTCAAATTAGTCTGGAAGGAAATAAGAATTGTAGGTATTCCGGTTGGAGTAGTAAGCTAAGCTTGTTTCCGTCATTTGGGTGGAGTCATTTCCTATCCGCAGTCTGCTAGCGGGACGGGAACACCCATTGTAAGGAAACTGAGGAAACGTTTGATCATCGCAATTCCTTTTTCTGCTACTACAATAGTTTCAATAATAACATTGTTTTCATGTAAATGGCAAGGGACAATATAGATAATAATTTTTGTTGCCAGTTATTCATGTAGTCCTTGTAATAAAAAATTGCATATTATCAAAAATTATTTGTATTTGATTACAGCTATATTACACATTATTTTTGTTTTATTTTTAAAATGTGTCAGGTTTATTTTGTACTGTTAGTCAAATTCTGAATTTCTACCGGTTCTACCGGTTACCTATCTTAAATCCGAAAACTTTATTATCGAATATGTTTTTACCGAAAACGGATTGCATTTTTTTACTTTCCATAATATTATTGTTTTATCGAAATTATGATTACCATCTTATCATTTTCCAGAGTTTTGTTTCTCTATTTACTTTCTTTACATTGATATAGACCACAACAACGAAAAACCACAGATTCGAAATTCGGATAAATCGAATTCCATATAAATATTAATGTTATCCCAATTAATCAGGCTACCATAAAATCATGCAATCCAACAAGTAAGCTTGTAAATCAGCATGTAAGTATGCAAGTAAGCATGCAAATAAGCCTGCAAGTAAGCATGCAAGCAAGCATGCAAGCAAGCATTCAAGAATGCATGCAAACAAACAAAAGCAGGCATGCATACATGTCAATCTAACAAACAGTAGTCGGGGTGCCCTGAACTCTATTTGGTATTCTGTGCCTGAACTCCCGTGCTCGCTTCGCCCGCACTCGCCTGGTATGCTTGATTTACAAAGTGGTACCATTTAAAAGTGTTACCATTTGTGGGATACTTCCCATGAAGTCTGGAGGAAGTGTCTTCCACCGAAAATGTCTACAGATCCAAAGATGGACACGAAATACTGATTAATCTATCATAACACGGCAAAACTTTATAGATTAATACCTACCTGCTCACCGTGCCTACGACCTAGATCGTAACTATAAAGACTCGGTCGTGAATTTCAATCGAGGGTGCAGACATGTAACTAGAACTTGTATATTTGTATGCATCTGAACGGAACACCACAGGGAAGCGGCGCGTCTGTCTACCAGCGAGCACATTCTATTTGCCGACTAATCGCGCTCTCAGCTCGCAGCCCGACTGAGCCAAAGTGGCTGCCACCCTGTCATGATTCATCTCATACAGGGAGATTTATTAGCTCCTCCTATCTCAATTAATTGGTTTAATCTATGCCAGACGTTTACCTTGAGATGGTGTACTTATATCAAGATTATGCTGAATCAGAAGATAATCTGTTAATTACTGATTCAGATTTACATGCGTAGTGATATGAATGGAAATAATCAATTAAATTCTCATTGTCCTGTTATCATGCTGCCCGTCTTTGTACAAACGAACTACTACTGCATACTTTTATTTCTACTTTGTATTTTATTTTACTAAAATCTCGTGATTTGCAAAAAGAAGGATAATATTGGGAAGGGGAATATTTGATCGACTCTTTTTTTCTAGCTGAACCACAGTCTCTCCTACTCGTGTGGCCTGACCAGAGAAATAAAAATGCTCGCCATATTGCGGAATTTCAATGGAACTAATTTTATAAGGAAAATTGTTGCCATACCTAGTGGTAAAAATATGCACGTGGCGGCGCCCCAGAGCAGGTGTTTTATTTCTTTGGTGAGGCTGTCTATATGATTTTGTAGGGCAGAGGAGCTTGGGCCTGACCAAGACAAACCTCAAAGCACCTGATTACAGATAGCAGACATACTGACCTCCTCGGCCACCCTCGGCTAACATCGGAGACGTCATCAAGGAGAGAAAGAAAATTACCTAATGAATGCATAATATTTACAAATTAGAAAAGTGGCAGTGGCCTAATATGAGTGATCTAGTAGACATTTGCCGTCTTTCGAGGTGGACTAGGGGCGCAGAGGGTATTTTGTAGTATATTAAGATTCTTTAGTAACATAATTTAGCAATGGCTCGAATTATGTTCATATTTGCGAGAATGCTTATAAATGATTTTGTAAACTCATCAAGGGACACGTCTTGTTCTAGTCTGCCCTTCAGGTGACAGTGCCCGTACCCGCCGTCGGGGGCGCGGCCAGAACCAAAATCTAAATTGATAATAGAGACGGAGCCCCTCAGGCGTCGTCGTCTCCTTCAAGATGTTTTTTAGTATCAACGCGCTAGGTCGAGGTCCGAGGCTCCCTCGAGCCGCCCTTAGACGCGTTGGTACATGACTTTTTTTGTGGTAGAGTCTTCCGCTCCCCCGCAAGTCCGGTGAAGCTTGATTGGTCGTACTTATTTCGACACAAGCATAGGTCAATTAAAAAAAAATTTCCTAGGCTGTCCAGCTGAGAATCTAAACAAACTTTAAGTTTTCAATTTCTTGAGTCCGAACGAATCTGTTACGAATCTGTGAAGTTGCTACGGAGGGGAAACGAAACACCGAAATATACTTTTAGATTTTTACAATAAATGGAATTTACTTTATCACGGGTTGTTCATAAAGGTCTAATAACCTTAAACGTGTATTAAATTCAACTCTGTAATTGAATCTGGTGCTCTGTCAGGCCAATAAATTGTAGGCGAGTGATTTATCTTGGCGACTGACAGCCACTCCGCCGCGGGTCCCGAGCTACTCGATATTACTGATACATCGCGTATGCATTCTATTTGAATAATATATATATTTTGGTGTCTCGCATCTCTTTCATATAAAGTTTCTCCGTGGGTTCGCTGCAAAGAGTACCTAGGTATCTAACATTATCAAGGATGTTATAAGTACTACCGGTAGTACTTATGAAATCCTTGAACATTATAGATACCCGATCCTGTTGTCAATATGTGATTTCGTACTGATATGATATTTTTGTTTTCCGTCAGTTTCGTTCGACCAATAGAAAGCTGCACGACATTTGGAGCAATCACAATCCCGGTACAACTCCGCCGCACATCAGCTAGACAGAATTCATTTCTTTAAGATTTGCATGTTTCTATACCAACAATGTTATAAGTACTTTGTTTGTACGGTAGTACCTATAACATCCTTGCTCTTTACCAAAAATAAATCTTCCTTTTTCGACGAAACGACGACCTAGTAAAGGTATTGGGAGGAATCTTTTGAGTGGGCATATAACCATCATTGGCCACGTCTCGCGTCATCATTTTCTATCAGGTGAAACTCTAGGTCGAACATAATACCGTGCTTTTATTTAAAAAAATCAGGAAGCATGCATGTGGAAATGTGACAGGGTTAATTTGTATTAAATGGACGTCTTAAAACTGAAATTGGTGAATGAATTGGAAAACATTTCTTACCGTTAAATCACCTAGTAACTACAGTTCAAAGCTAATACCATGATCCTCCCAAGAAAACTATTATTTTCTCAGATAAAGTAGGAGTAGGCTTAGGACCCTTGTTATATAACTGTCTAACAGAACAAGCAGTTAATATCTGCTATCCAAATGCAAGTTACAGTGACATCATAGAAAAAGTAAGTCAGCAAAACTTTGATGAGAATACAACTGTCATTATTATGGTAGGAAGTCATATAGGAGTATCTAGAAATATGTTAAACTCTGGTATAAAACAAATGGTTAATCTAAATAAAACCTTAAAATGTAAATTTATAGTCAGCACTTTCCCATACTGTTCAAACTTGTCAAGTGAACATAAATAGTTGCATTTACAATATAAATTCATATCTTTATCAGCTGACACATCATCATAGCGATGTTATTGTATTGTTTGACATAAATAAATTTATACATAACTTTACTTTGACTCGGGATACTATGTACCTGTCTAGGAAATTTAAACGACATATAGCTAATTTGTTAGCCTTTCATATACAGAACTCCGTCGTAGGAAATATGACGCAGTCATCTTTGATCACAATTAGTACAAGTACTAATAACGATTCTTTAAACTGTTAAATTCGACAAAGGAAAATCTAATTGTAAATATTGCTAGCAATAGAGCTGAGCAGAGATTTTCTTGCAGGGAGCTAGAAATAAAACAGACAAAGGGGAAGCGTAGTCGTTTAAAGGTTTTTCATCAAAACATTCAAAGTTTCTCCAGCAAGTCTTTAGTTTTTGAACTATTTTTAGAAAAACATAAATATGATGTAGTGTGTATAACCGAGCACTGGTTCTCAGAATGTAACATGTTTATTAATTTTGATAATTATTATGTTGCCAGTTCGTTCAGCCGAAAGGCAAATAAAAATCATATTGTGGGAGGTGGCTCCTTAATATTATTACGTAAAAATATCAGATTTAAAGATCGTAAAGACATTGTGGGTCTTACGGTTGAGCGAAAGGTAGAGGTATCTTGTGTCGAGCTGGATGATCATATTGTAGTGTGCGTGTACAGGCCGCCATGTAGTCAAAACTTTAATATTTTTGAATCTGTGGTAGAGGACATTTTAAAAATCATTTCCCGAAGTACAAAACAAGTAATTGTGTGTGGGGATTTTAATGTAGATATTTTGATCTCGGATAATTACACAAATAGAATATTGAGTTTATTTCGGTCTTTTAATTTAGATTATGTATTTCTAGAACCGACCAGAGTGACATCAACTTCATCCACCTGTGTCGATAATTTTTTC
Source organism: Teleiodes luculella (assembly GCA_948473455.1). Taxonomy (NCBI): domain Eukaryota; kingdom Metazoa; phylum Arthropoda; class Insecta; order Lepidoptera; family Gelechiidae; genus Teleiodes; species Teleiodes luculella. The sequence continues at coordinate 7,831,944 of OX419590.1, read as the reverse complement.
TGTAGCTGTAAATATTCTAGTAAGTCAATTATAAATTCATTACCATCTGACCACACAGGTCAAGAAGTAGACTTTCCCGCCATTAAATCTAATGTAAAAATTGAAATTAAAACTAGACCGATTACTACTGGTCGTGTCGAAAAATTCAATTCAGTTTTGACTGAAAAATTGCCTAATATCGATTGCGATTTTAGTAATCCTAATGAGATATATGCAAATTTTTTCTCCGTGGTGTCTGATGAATATAACAAAATATTCCAAATTCAAAATAAAAGCGTTGGCAAGTCATTTAAATTTAGTGATTGGGCAACTCCTGGTATTAGGAAAAGTAGAGATAAATTGTTTGAGCTATATGAAATGAAAAGCTACACAAATTGTGACAGATTAAATAATTATGTTAGGATGTATTCAAAAACTTTTAAGAGAGTCTGTTTAACCGCTAAAGCGAATTATATAAGTAATAAGATTAAAAGTTCTGACAATAAAATAAAGACAGTTTGGAATATTATTAACAGCGAAACAGGAAAAACTAAACAACGCGATAATGACTTGGTTTTAAATTCAGATAAAGGGCCTGTTAATTCTAACATTGAGGTAGCACAAGAATTTGAGAATTTCTTTACTAATATTCCAATAAAAACAACAGAACTGCTAAATTCTTCACCTCTTGTCTCTGCTTCAATACTTGAAAACCATGTAAAAACCTGTACAGATGAATTTAAATTCAAACATGTAAATGCAAACACTATTATTAAAGCATTTAAGGAAATTAAAGTAAAGGGTACGGAAGATATATGGGGAATGTCTGTTAAGGCTTGTAGTAAAGTAATTGACACGCTGGCGCCTTATATTGCCTCCATCTTTAACACATGTGTAGATGAAGGGGTCTTCCCAGATTTAATGAAATATAGTAAAGTAATACCCTTGTTCAAAACAGGTGATAAGAGCGATCCTAGTAATTTTAGACCGGTATCTATTCTACCAGTCCTTAGTAAAGTATTTGAAAAAATCATACTTAACCAATTGCTGTCTCATTTTAATAAACATTGCTTACTGCACAAACAGCAATTCGGATTTACAAAGGGACGTTCTACCACGGACGCAAGTGTTGCACTCATAAAGCATATCTTTGACGCATGGGAAGATTCTTACGATTGCATAGGTGTCTTCTGTGACCTTTCAAAAGCATTTGATTGTGTTCAACATGAAACCCTATTGCTCAAATTAAAACATTATGGGGTCAGAAATAGTGCACTTAAACTAGTTCAGTCCTACTTAGAGGGCAGGATTCAAAAGGTACAAATAAATGAAATGAAATCCAAGGGATCTTTAGTAAAAATGGGTGTGCCGCAAGGTTCCATATTAGGACCTTTTTTATTCTTAGTATATATTAATGATTTGCCATGCGTAGTTCAAAATTTGTCGAACATTGTATTATTTGCGGGTGACACTTCTCTTATTTTTAAACTAAACCGAAGATCACCTCAATATAATGAAATAAATAGCACTCTTCAACAGGTTCATAACTGGTTTACTGCTAACAACCTGGTATTAAACGCAAAGAAGACTAAGTGCATCAAATTTACTTTACCAAATGTGAACAGCTGTAGGGGTGACATTGTGTTAAATAATGAACGGCTTGATCTGGTAGACAGTACAGTCTTCTTAGGTATAACTATTGACGCTAAACTACAATGGAGTCCTCATATATCTTCTCTGTCGGGGAGGCTTAGCTCGGCTGCGTATGCAGTGAGGAAAATCAGACAGTTATCAGACATAGCAACAGCTAGGTTGGTTTATTTCAGTTACTTTCATAGTATAATGTCTTATGGTATCTTAATGTGGGGCAGGGCATCCGATATTAACACAGTTTTTATTTTGCAGAAAAGAGCCATTAGGGCAATATACCAACTTCGCTGTCGGGAATCACTTAGAGAACTGTTTAAAGAAATAGACATCTTGACAGTTCCGTGCCAATATATTTATGCAAATATTATGTACGTTAGGAAAAATATCCACGAATTTAAAAAGAATTCTGATATTCACAAACGTAATACTAGAAATGGAAATAAACTAGCTCGTGATAACTATAGATTGGCTAAAGTCAGTACTTCTTTCGTGGGGCTCTGTGTACGCTACTATAATAAAATACCTGATGATATTGTAAATCTTCCAGAAAAAAGGTTTAAATGCCACGTGAAACGGCATCTATGTAAGAATGCGTACTATGGATTGGATGAATATTTGAATGATAAGAAAGCTTGGTGTGTAGAGACTTCAGCTCGACACGAGAAACGCTGTGCTTAATCTAAGGTAATATTATTACTAAAATTTGTTTGTAAAAACCTACGTAATTGTGCAACATTGTAGTGCGGTCGACTATGCAATTGGGAAGCCATTAATTAGATTGTCGTGATAACATCTGGCTGACTGAGTATTCATGCTCACTAAAGTGTCCTGACTTGCGGTGGCGTGTGGGCCGGGTCGTTGGGTTCCCTCTAATATGGTTGAGCCCGGCGATGGCTGTCCCATACGTCAAACCCGTGAACGTGGTGCTGCTTGGGGGGACTGGTCTGCTCTAGTCGATTGCCGATTGTTTTATTGTTTGTATAGTTTAGTTTTTCTACTTTGACTGGTTGCCTTCCTTTAATTTCATATTTCGGCTGCACTCTTTGTTATATTAATCAAATTGTATAAAATAATAATTACCTATGTAAAAATATTTTGAAAAGATGCAACGCCTGTGGAGTTTCTTCCGGCGGGTTCTTCTCCACAGAAGACAGCCAAATTGTGAACCCGCCCTGACGTCAAAAAATGATTTGTGAAATCTTACTTTGAATAAACACTATTTGACTTTGACTTTGACTTTGATGATTCACTCCACCAAGTTCAACAAATATTTTTACCTAACAACTTAATCGGATAATAAGATATTTGTCACAGTTCAGCACAAAATATCAGTAAATCGAGTTCGGGTGGCGATATATCACGTCGTCCGTTGGTGGCATGGCGGCTGAGTCGGCGAGAGGTCGAGATAATGACGTCATGAGCCCCCATCCAACCAGCCAGCTCGACTCGACGGCCTCACAATACCTTCATTATACCAACAGCTTGCTTACCATTGTCGCTGGCAAATGGAAATAGGCGAGTAGACCGCTAGTCGGCAAAAATGCTTTGTAGACTTGGCATCAATGGGCTCTGTTTTCTTTCTATTTAAACCATAGATTACATAATATTAGCTATCAGATAATAAGAAGATAATAATAAGATAATTAGAAGACAATTTTAGGCTATAGTTTTTATAAACAGTATCGAGCTAGTATCGAACGATCGGAAACAAACAAACAAATATTCTTTATTGACACCATAAATTAATAGTATTGTTACAATTTTAAAAGTGAAACAAAAGCCAATAGGCGGCCTTATTGCTAAAGTAGCAATCTCTTCCAGGCAACCAAGCAGGAAATTGCGAAAAATGATATAGAGCGCGGGTTGGTGGCACTAACATAAATAAACTACATACAATACTTATATAACGGTACTTAGAATACTTAAAACTTTACACAGATAAGAAAAAAAAAACATAAATATACTAATACATAATATAAAACTATAATAAAATTACTGCAGTGTGGACAGGAGATATTAACATGATGAGGAGATGGTGGCAAGGTAGTGGGCTTTAATACGCGTTTTGAAAGAAACGTGTCTATAGTAGCAACTTGTCTAAATTATGTGGTCTAAAATATTTTGTAAATCTATTTTGTAGCCAGTCTAAAGGGATATTTGTCATGAATCATTATTATTAGCATTATTATTTAATTTAAAAGAATTTTGAAAACGAATAAAATAGTCAGGTACCTAATAAAATACTAGAGTAGTAAAAGGAACTTAGTCTGCAAAAATGCTGTCAATGGCTTATGAATGAGGTACTTACCTACATAAATACGAATAAAATACTAGTTACACGAAATATTTCACTATCGATTAATGGAATAACTACTACAGCAGAAGAGACTGGTAGCCTCTGGGGTGAATTCTGGGAAAATTATGTTCATAATTCCACCTAAGTCTGGGTGAATAATAGGAATTTGGCTTGGATTATAATTCTGATAAGTACATCTACGAATATAGCGAAGTAAGCAAGTATACGTATAGTATATAAATGAAACACTCGAATTTCAAATACGAGTAGTCGGCATATCTATACTCAAGTTTTTAAATTGGAGATTTAACGTATCAAACGTTTGCAACAAATATCAGCCATCATCTATTTAATCAAAAGAAATACCTCGATTCGTTCTTTTAATTTAAACTATGAAATCGGCAAAAAGTAGCTAGTCATTCCAATATCACAGTTTTAAAATGAAATATGTTTTATTCGAAATAAGATTTTACAATCACTTTTCGATGTCGAGGCGGGTTCACAATTGGCTGTCTTCTGTGGAGAAGAACCCGCTGGAAGAAACTCCACAGGCGTTGCATCTTTTCAAAAAATATTATACAATTTGTTTAATATATAACAAAGAGTGCAAACGATAATATGCAATCAGCGGAAGGCAACCAGTCAAAGTAGAAAAAACTAAACTATATCTATACTAATATTATAAAGAGGAAAGGTTTGATTGTTTGTTTGTTTTTTTGTTTGTTTGTTTGCATCGAATAGGCTCCGAAACTACTGAAGCGATTTCAAAAATTCTTTCACTGTTGGAAAGCTACATTCACCCTTTAAAAAAAAATTAGGGATCCTTACTAAAACTTCAATAATGAAACCCAAGGTGTGAAAAAAATACGTAAAATATTCCTAATAATTGAAAATACTCCGAAAGTACTGAACCGATTTTAGTGAAACTTGGCACAAAGTTAGAATAGACCTTAGGAAAGAACATAGGCTACAATTTACCACGGGAAATTTTCTCATTCCCACGGGAACAATTGTTAAAGCGGGCGGAGTTGGCATAAAGATAGTATAGACCTTGCGGAAGAACATAGGCTAACTTTTACCGCGGGAAAATTTCTCATTCCCACGGGAAAAACTATTCACGCGTGCGGAGCCGCGGCGGGAAGCTAGTAACCAATAAAACAACCAGCAATCGACTAGTGCAGACCAGTCCCCCCCAGTTTTATTTGGATACTAGCTGTCCGCTCGTGGGGCTTAGCCCGCGTTGTGTTTTTACTTTTCCGTGCAGTTTCCCGTAGGAATGAGATATTGTCCCGCGGTAAAAACTATCTAAGATGTTGACTGGGGTTATAAGTAAGGTACCACGATGCAAAATTTCATTCAAACCGGTTCAACAGTTTCGGAGATTAGCACGTATAAACAGAAAAACAGATAAACAGAGAAACAAAAAAATTTGAAAAACGTCTGATTATGATCTAAGTATATCACTTCTTACATCCCTCTGACCCGGTTTTTAGAATTTTTTTTCTATGTACAGATTTTTGACCTCTAGAGTTTTATTATATAGAAATAGAATACTCCCGAAATCCGTTGCGTACCTATACGTTGTAAAAGTCACTTTCATTATTAGAAAGTCTCGAAATAGAGCCTAACTCGTGCAGGTGGATTAAAAATATCTCTTCCCTGTCTGAGACCCGAGTTGCTTAACAAAGTGCTGGCATCAGCAATTCCACATGCTAAGTGGAAGTAGGAACACTGGTTGCTATTTTTGCAGCAAATTGTGGACTGTGAACTAAGTGGTTTGTGTTTAACTGTCAGACTATAGAATGGATGCGGTAAGCAATAATAGGCTGGTACGAAATTGATCTCTCGTTACAAAAACTTGTATTTCTTTACTTCTTTGGAAAAATAAACTTTGAGGATAATCTTGAAATATTATAACTTTTATCTACTGGTTCGGTTCAAAATAATAAAACCAGTAAAATTTCAACCATACTAAAATTTATTGCAAACCAGTATTCATTGTTTACTGCTGATTCTGTTGTAACATATCAGAAAAGGGTTGAAAATCGCAGATAAATGAGATTATATAGACTCCGCAATCATTAGTCTTATAGTACGAACAAACACAGCTGCTTGTTATCAACATTCAGGATGTCGATACATCGTACTATCATATTATCATACTATATTACTATATATTATGTATATAGTGTGTGTGTGTATGTTTGTAATGAATATGAATGAGGCATTTTCCCGCGGTAAAAGGTAGTCTATATTACTCAGGATGAATGAAGATCCAATGGTGAAAGAATTTTTGAAATCAGTTCTGTAGTTTTAGAGTTTATTCATTACAAACATACACACACACAAAAATACAAATATTTCATGAGGAAATATTTGTATAAATACAAATAATGATAATGATATCCTCTTCATAATACAAACAATTTTAAGAGGATAATGATATCCTCTTTATAATATTAGTATGATGATTGACACATCTTTAAATATTGTACTAGTATGACTAGTATGAGTTTAAAAAGTAGTCAATCAATGATTTGCCTAAACTGTGTTTGAGGAGAATGGAGAATTATTGGTCGATGGTAAACCTCTTCAGCTTCAGCGCTCAGGTAGAAGTTATAATGCACTTTGACTTAACTTTACAGATATGAACAAGTTTTAACAGGCGTTTCACGAAGTTGTTTTATTACTTATCACCGCCTCATGGTTACGTCGTAACAAGTATTTAGGTTTGACTAAAAGGGAACTTGCCGAAGAAAAGACTTGACGAATGTGGTCTTTGACGAACAACAAATTTACCAATGTCGTAGCTACTTCTTTTTTTATGACTTAAAAAATCTGAAGACTTAAATCTGTAGTAATAAAAAACACGTTTTTTAAAGAAAGAAAAAGAAAGAAAGAAAACTCATTTATTCATTCTGCTGTGACGGAACACATACCTACTAAAATATAGACACAAACTTAATTATGTAATTACACTATAGTATGCAATAGGGCACAACAGTGAAAGGGTCACGACTCAGCATTATGTCTACCTCAAGAGAGATAGACGCTGTTTTTCAGTCGAGCCCATAATAAAGTCTACTTTTGTACTAATAGGTCGGTTGTTATAGTACCTAATATTATCTGCTAAGCTATTTATTATCATTTGCGATTAGTAACATTAGGTACAAATTTGCTTTGGAAATTAAATTAATATTAAAAAAAAAAACATCGCTGGTCTTCCGTGAATTCAAAGTGCCATCAAAGTGTGCGAAACTGGAAAACTTAAGCAAGTCTAGACACAGTCTGCGAGCTAAATGGCCTTGGATTCAAAAAGTCTGTGTCTCAACTGGAAGCGATTACGCGGGAAATGGACGTAATGGCGCGGAATGAGGATCCAGCTGGGGATATTTACATCTGCGTTATTTACTCGTAACGTTGCCGCTGCATTACCCTACCTATTTTGTAAAACTAGTGCCACCGGACAGCTATTTTGTAGCTTATTATTAAAAACAGTTGCAATCAATGTTGTAACTCTTCAAATCAACAAAATAATGAACATTGAATTTTTAAAAACGGGATATTTACCGCGGTAATTGTCTTTTGTGAGTGCCCGATATATAATAATTAGTTATGAGTAGTTTATTACATTTTCAACAGATGTCGTTTGTTATATTTACTATCTATGAATTGAAGCAAAAAATTATAGTAATTGGTCTTAGGCTGGGACTTGAACCCGCATCTCCTTGGCTATCCGGGCCATACAGGCGTACTACCATTTGTACCACCACGTCTGCGTACAGCTCAACGAAATTATTTAACGCTTCTTTTACTAAGTGCTTTTAAAAAGTAATAAGATAAATTAGTTGAACTGCTTACCCGAAGGAGAACAATTATGAGCTGTTCACGAAATTATGGCGCTTTTCGAAGTTTTCTTATGTTTTAACAATCTACTAATACTACTATAAGAAAATAGTAGGGAGATTGGTTGGAGAGCAACCAAATGCCACACTATTGAAGTAAAGAACTTAAAGAAACACTTCCTAGAATTACTTTTACGCGTAATAGCGTCAGTAAATAGGTAAACATATCTGAAAAGGGTTCATATTCGGCCCCACCCCCCAGGGTTGAACCAGCCTGTGGAACCAGCAACCTCGAGTTGATTGATGTCGAGGGACATAGGTAATGTCGTATCAGTAATCAATCAGCTTGTCGGTCGGTAGATTAATGGTAAACTACTATTTCGTATACTTCATACAGATTTGCAATCGCTTTCATAATCCGATTCTTAGTGTTCATATAGTGGTGTGGTAGATTTGTTCATTACTAGTGAAATCAATTTGTTCAATTACTAGTGATCGAATCAGGAATGATGAGATCCGCAGGCGAACCAGAGTCACCGACATAGCCCGAAGTATCCCGAAACTTAAGTGGCAGTGGGCAGAGCACATTGCACGTAGAACCGATGGCCGTTGGGGAAAAAAGGTTCTTGAATGGCAGTCACGCGCCGGAAGACGTAGCGTGGGAAGGCCCCCTACAAGGTGGACCGACGATCTGGTGAGGGAGGGTCGCAGGAAGCCACTGGATGCGGGCATTGCGGGACCGATCGTTGTGGAAATCTTTGGGTGAGGCTTTTGTCTAGCAGTAGACGTGATGGTTAATGATTTTTTTCATTTCCAACGTAGAATAGTGTAAAATTGGTGAATAGTACTGACTCCACTGTAAGAGATTTGAATGTAAAGTCGTGAAAACAATTTCGCTAAAATAAACGTAAAGCGTTTTGCATTTTATTTTGTACTCGAATATAAAGGTTTAGTTTTTAGGGAAGTAATGGAAAAACGGGTTTTCCTTCATATGATTTTCAATTCATCTCAATAAACGTAGGTAGCTAGGCGTATAAGTTCGTGTACCCGTATGACCGAATGTTTGTCGCATCGGAAGGCTGCGAATCACGTTTCGTACATTATCAGTATCACGTACGGCTTCGCCCGGGGTCGCAGTCGCCACATGTTGCTTCTGAATATTCATTTACAGCCGGCGGTCTCTATAGCGGTCCTACAAATCTTTGTGTCCAATTGTTCGCCGTCCAACTTCGGTCACATATCAAAATGCGCAAGACGCCAACGGGCTTCGAATTTGTATTGCAAATGCTGTTCCGATTGACTTGCAAGTATTGTAGCAGAATACAAACAATACTTGACTCCTAACATTTTTTAATTTGTCTGAAGGCTACAACGTTAACAACATTTTGGTGTGGGCGAATACTCGTAGCGAGATAGGTACTTTGACAACTTTTAAATATTGTTATTTTTCTGTACGTACTCGTAGAAAGATTTTGCTCATCGAAATATTTGAGCTATGTAGTTCAATTCGATAGGACATATCATCAGTCATCCTGATTTGTCGTCAAATAGGGATATATTCCTCTAGTAAATATTCCTAAAATTGAAATAACTTTTATATCATTATAATACTAGGTATGTGAATTAAACCAATTTCCAATAGTGTGAGTATAAATATTTCTTGTAATGTGCTTTCATCTAGGCAAAATCAAATTTACCTATAGAGATTAAATAAATACAATCTATGTACTAGAAGATATGTAGTAGTTAATACATAATGCTTAAGATACGAGAGGCTGGTAGTTTCTGAGACATTAATTAAAGATGCTGCCAGCACAAGAAGGCGCATCTCCGAAATCAGACAGGCATCTTGTGTTGCCAGCCCTGATGCAACGAAAATAGAAATTGGGAGAGCATCAAAATTAACTGATATACTGCTCTAAAATGAAATGTGATATTTCGTTTTTGGAATTTTACATACACGAATTTCTATAAAATATTATTTTATAATAATTATCCACTGCTTTAGATTTTATTAATAACTTAAATATTTATTTAGAAATAAAAGATTTTTATTTTTCTATAATTTTTTAATCATTTCGAACCCATGGTTCACCTGGCTGTACCAAGGGCATTTTTTCTTCATTTATGCAATTATTGTAAGAAACAGAATCCATCTTATGTACGAGTATTTCCCATTTGCTACGGGCGTACGTAGGACTACTCGTATCATGCTCATGATGTCTCTACCATTAATCCAAACAAAACCTAAATAGTAAAAAAAAGTACTTAGAAAATACTATTTCGACTATGATTTTTATTACTCTCTAGGATACTATTATTTGGTTAAAGTAGAAAATCTGGCAGCTCTAATAGGCAACACCTATCCAAAAAACAAAGAGCCCTGGTTTCATCTTATCGCTGTTCATTTACAGAACATTCTAGTAACAACACTGCGATGGCAAGAGATCTTCTTACATTGGTGCGCTCTAAGGAGAGTTCCAATAGATTATTTTTGGTACGTATACATTCTGTAATTATTATCTATATATGTATTTACTTATAGTTCGAAACTAACATAAAGTTTATTAAATAAGAATATAAAAACTGAATTTCCTTAAACTTGTTTCAGTATTTTATGCATTATTGTAAAGTAATCGCAAAAACAAAATGATCAATGGTTTTAGGTTTTACGACACACGTAAATTAGTTAGAATATTTTAGTCTGTAGTTGTTGTACTTTTAAGGGTTAACATTCAAAATAAATATATAAGATGTGAATTCAAAAACAGAGGTCCTTCAGCTTTTCAGTTACAGCCATCGCGATGACTCTCAATCGGTTTGAGTGTTGAGTGGCAGGCAGGACGAATTGATGAAGTATTTTTGAGTCTCATTCAGTTTCGATCTAAAGGGGGCAATTATTCGAGTTTCGAATATATTTTGCACGAAACAAGCCAGAACGTACAACAATAATAATCATGTTGCCCCTCACTCAGTGGCGAAATACGGAAGCAACCTGGGTACCTAACCTACATTTGTACTTTTTATAGCTGGAAAGACGTCCACTGATAGACAAAGGCCTCCCCCAAATATCTTCACGACGATCGGTCGCCGCTACCCACATCCAGCGCGGATTCCCGCTACCCTCACCATCGTTAGTCTAACTTGTGTGAGAACTGCCCAGTGCCCACGCTACATCTTCCGGCGGCGCGCGGCCGCCATTAAAGATAAGAACCTTTTTGGCTCAACGGGCATCATCGGTTCTACGCGCAATGTAAGCAAGCCGTCCACTGCTACTTAGGTTTAGTGGTTTGAGCTACAAAAAGAATAACAATCTTATTTTTTTACTATGATTATAAATAAAATATTTAAAGGATAATAGTGTCTAGAGTTTGAATATTAAAACCGAGGAACAATCATGTTTGGAGCCCTCGTTAGCTGCAAATATCTGCTTCCACACGCCGCGCGCCGGCACCTGGGCGGTACACGCGGTTACTTTGTCGACACGACACGTAAATCTCGCGCCCAAATGAAGGGGGAGCGGTTACAGACTTACAGTTTAATTAACGATATTGTATATAAGATGGGAAGGCTAATGGAAACATTTTCACACTTTCGGTAATCCGTCTACAATATTTCTATAAAAACTAACTATCTGGCGCAATGATTACGCGATTCAGAGATTCGTTTTCTTTGAAATATAAGTGAGCTGCAGGATTTTTAGGGGTTTACGATCCCGTAAGCCTGCCTTCAAAGCACAGGGATGCAGGTTCTAACTTCGCTCAGGGCAAACATAAGCGTCATAAGCACTTGTGTCTGAATTATATATCTATAGTATGTTTTACCTATATAGGTAAGTGTTTTTATCATCAGATGTCCCCCCAACCTGGCTTTGTCTACTCTAGGGTAAGTAAAAAATTCTTAAGTCATGCATATGACTGTAAGGCATCATTCACGTCGAGGCCGCAAGCCACATAATTGATAAACAAATATAGTAAAAGAAGCTTTGAAAATTATCTAGCCACGACGTTGCCTCGGAATATAAGTCCGGTGAAGCTTGATCTGTCGTACATTTCGAATCAAGCATAGGTAAATAATAAAAAAAAACTTTTAAATGAATAAAATAGATTGCCGCATGCCGCAAATATTTTCTATTTGTAGCATACCCCAGATGGCCCCGTAGCCCAGTTGGTAGTACGTCTGCCTTCGATACACAGGGTCGCGGGTTTAAATCCCGCCCTGGGCAAACATTCATGTGATGAGCACTTGTGTTTGCCTTGTGTCTGGATGTTGTTTATTTATATATGTATCTATATCAGCTGCCTGACACTCATTGTATTTGTTGCTTCTGCTTAGTTTGGGGATGTGTGCACATATTTATTACTAGCTGTCCGCCCGCGGCTACGCCCGCGTTATTTTTTGACTTTTCCGTGCCGTTCCGTATGGGAAACCATGTTAGATGTTCACTGGGGATATAAGGTACCACCAAGCAAAATTTCATTAAAATCGGTTCAACAGTTTTAGATTAGCCCGTATAAATAGACAAACAGAGAAATAATTAAAAAAATAATAATCTGGATATGTTCTGTATCACTTTTTACATGTGCCCTGACTTGATTTTTGCATTTTTTTGATATGTATATTTTCAACCTCTACATTTTTTGTTAAATGTACAGATTATTTTTATTATACCACAAGATTTTGCAATGTTGTTTCCTCGCCGTTAATAAGGTATGAAAACCACAAAGATTAAAAATATGCTTTGCGTTTATACATAACAAGATCGTTTGACTTGGCTCGCGAGCAGCCGAGGCTAAGCCTGCTTACTCGTGTTACACAATGCAGTTAGCGTGGAGTGCCTACTTACCGCGGTCCTTGCCTGCACTTGACCGCACGCTATTGACGCGTCCAATAACTGGGCGTTACACCCTCATCTAATCGAATACTCCTATTTATTTAATACTAGAGACCCGCCCCGGCTCCGCACGGGAAAATGGTTATTGTGGGTTATCCTTCAGTATATTATGCATGTATTATACATATAAACCTTCCTCTTGAATCACTCTATCTATTAAAAAAAACCGCATCAAAATCCGTTGCGTAGTTTTAAAGATTTAAGCGTACAAAGGGACATAGGGACATAGGGACAGAGAAAGCGACTTTATTTTATACTATGTAGTGAAGCCGTTGTTATGCTAGTCTACTAGGATAGCATGCAATACCACTTATTTACGCAAAGCTGTGACGTGCGGTCTTCTTTAGCATAATGTTCTTAAGTGTACTTCAATGTTGACGGCTATTCTATCTTTATGATTATAAAATAGTTTAAACTTGTTATTATATAAGGCATAATTATTTAAGTTATTTGTCAACTTATTTCATGATTAGCGATTTATGCAGTGCATTAACAGGTATTAATAACAAGGACTATGAAACTAAACTGACTCTGCTTGGAGGTTTAGGCTTTTACGTAAAGAATATTTTCTCTCGGAAAAATATCTGTACTATTCTCGCGCCTTATCTGCCTGTCCAATTTCACCAAAATCTAACAGCTGAATAAACAAATTAAATCAGTTTTTTTATAATACTAGCGAAAGTCAAAGGCCCTTTTTTATCAGAACTTGGTGCAAGGCTCGCTTAGTGCTCGCATGGCTGGCCTCTGATATGGCCGGGTGTGGTCCACTAGCTTAGTGGCTAAGTACGACTTAGGCACTTGCTTTGAGGCAGACCTCGATAACTGACCGCTGGGGGCGAACTGAGCCCTGAATTTATAGCTTCCGTACCAAGATAAGTGTATAGTGCTCGAGGCAAATATGATATTAAAAAAAATACAAATTAACAATTGGATTATTAGTTGAATTAACTATTATCGCGTCGTAACATCGTCAACATATCGATTCGTGTGGGTTAAACCCTCTAAAAATTGTATTTATTAATGTAACGAGGTGCCTGTAATTTTAGAATTCATATGGCATTCATACGTCATCTTCGTCCATTTTGTTTTTGGTTTTCCTTTAGCTAACGGCCTTGACGGCCAATTTTCTAGAAAATTTGTAAACAGTTTAAATAATAATAACAAGTTAAACCACTGTTTAACGTATTTATCACTATAAACGCATGGTGGATCCTATATTTTCACCGTAAACATTTATACGTCATCTCCGTCTCCATTTCGTCAATATTTCAGCCCTCTTGAAGACAAAGCTTATTTAAATTTAAAATCAGTCTAAAGTTTCATTATTTATTAAAGTTACATTATCAGATTAATGTAGACGAGTCAAGCTTATTTCTATTGTGGCGTTTTTTGAAGTAACTTAAATTACATTTCCATATCGCACACAATTGCATTTTGTTTAGTTAGTTATTTTCCTCGCACCCTGTATAAGGGGGAGTCGTACAGCGAGACCTCATTACAGTTGCAAAGCTTTTTGTTTATTAGCTTTTACCTGCCCCTTTGTTATTATTCGAAAAACCAGGAAAAAGATTCCAAAGGAGACAATGTTTTAATGCGTTTTTAACGATTTTCTTCCAGGTCCTTGTACTGACTAAGTTAAAACTAACGAACAGTTTCATTTATTTTTTCTTCAATAAATTTAAGAGCTGCTGAATTTGGCACTGGCGTTACACCAGTGACAAATAGCGATTACCGCTACTCCTTTCTGTTATCTGCCAGTCTTTGACATTAATTTCTTCCTTCATTCAAAATAAATTCTTCTTTCTTCGATCTTTCCTTTCATAATCTTCTCCAAATAGTTTTTTGGATGTCATAGTGCCAACATCTTTCCTCAACGATTAATTAACATTTTTACGCTTTAAAATTATAATCTAGTAATACGTTAGAGTGGGTAATGACTGGCTATTGAATTTTTATCTCAATTCATATTTAAATCGCCTGCAAGGCATATAGGAATAATTTAAATTAATTGCAGAATTAGTTCTGTGGATAAACCATGAAAGTCAAATCCACTCATCGTTTATTTTAAGTTCAATTCAGTCTTCTAAGTTCAATTTCAAGTTATGAATTGTTTGGAAGCGATGTTCATTGTTCGTCATTCGTCGCGTTGTCTGGACGCGCCCTCTGACTCGCTAAAACAGAAGTTTTACGAGTTAGCACAATTTTATGGTAACTTTACGCTACGCTATTTGAGTTTGATTGATTTTCAATCGTAATTTTATGGAAATTGTGAATGAAATATGTCGAAATCTTGAAAGTTTTCATTTGAGATTTACGATTTCATTAGAAATGGACTAACAATGTTGTGCTTAGTTTCTTTTATTCACATAAAGCTGCATCTAGTAATTTACTTTTGTTGGTAGAAGAATGGAAATTGAAGCGTTGTGTGTGTATTAATCAGTTGCTATCAAAAATATTGAATCTTGTAGCAATGATAGACCAGTCAAATAATTTTAAATAATTTTAATTAAAAAATTGTAAGTCGATTACATTGATATACTACTGTTACATGGTTGATTTAAAGACACACGAATTGGATATTCTTCGTCAGCTAACATTTACCATTTCTTTGCAATAACTTTGGCAAAACAATATTTTATTGTCAGTATTAAATGTAAAGAGACTGTTTTCAATCAAATTTAAACAACTATTGAGGTAGAGATAATAATATTATAAAAATCCAAGAGGATCGAGTGAAGTAAAAAAGCTTTCATTACCGTTAGTCAATTATACAGAAGAAACATATGGCGCGCCGTATTTCAACGCAAATAACCCTCATTTTCCCCCATAAAGCGAATGGGAAAATTTTCATTAGCGTGCAGAATATAAAATAAGAAATGTAAATGCAAAGCGTACTTATATTCAGGATTGCAGAAACTTACTTTAATATTTAAATTTACTTTTATTGGTTTTAGTAAAGGAAGGTCATATTAGTTATTATAACTTAGAAGTAGGTTCAGTGATTTTAAGCGCTCTTGTAGACTGGTCTTTCACACACAATTTTATAACAAAAATGTACTTTTATTTTGAAAAGTATATACCTATACATAAAAATGTTCGAACAAATAATTAATGACTAGGCAAATTTAAACAGGGTGCTGGAATTTTCCGACGTGCTTCATGATTTATTGAATTAAGTAATGATTTAATTTGTAGCTTCAAAGATTTCGCGTCCTTTACTTAACTTCAGAATTAGGCAAGTTAATGTTTAATTCAGGCGTGGATGTTAAGCTTTTATCTAATTTAGTATATGGTAAATGTGCAATTACATATAATTAATTTGGATACAGTATACTTTAGCCTAGCCTAGTCAATCTTAATCATTTAGCAATTGGTAGCAGTGACACAAGAAAAGTTGACTGGTAAAATAATAAATTGATTAATGCTTGTAGGAGTAATGTAAATACAATATTTTTATTATTTTTTTCTTATTATTATTTTGAATCTATTGCTTATTAAAAAAATAAGAAAAATCCATACTAACAAACAATGTAAGTAAATGTGAAAATGTGTTTATTTATTGTCCTACTTTCACACTAAAAATGCAGCGGATTGGCCAGTTTTTTTACACAGATAGAGAGGTTGATATGGACAAAAGCTATAAAGTCACGACGCTAAAAAATAGAAAATAATAATAATAATATTTTGTGTGTATTATATAGGTATGGTATATTATTATATAATACATACAATGATATGATGGCTTAAGTAAGTAACGTTACATTAAAATTTTCAAACGATCCGGAAGTTCGGACACTTCTCATTAATTCCGAATTTCATTTCCATCAAAGCCGCGTTGTCTTTGAACTCGATTCATTTGATGTCGTTGATTTGTTGTCGAAGAATTGTTAACTTCAAAGGGGCAACAATGCGGCTGGTAGGAGATACCAATTTATTATAAGTCTCCTCAAGCGATAGACGATGAAATGAATTACTGGAGTTACAAAGTTCTGTGATTCGGGAAAAGTGTAAATTGAAATAAAGTACTTTCCAAAATAAATATGGACTTTGATTTATTGAAAGGGTGGAACAATACAGTGGCGACAATAGAGAGAAATGTAGAGAGATAATATTATTTTATTTTGATTAAATATACGTTCTTATCACAAGGAAACTTTTCAATCAAATAACTGACGTGTACTGTCTTATAATATAATATTTGTTTTTGTAAAATCTAAAATATTTTAGTATTTTTTGTAAGAATACTTAAATAATTTTAGTATTTGTAAGCAAAAGAACAAACTTACAATATAATGGACTCGGAACATAGATCAAGTGTTGATGATCCAGAGATGGCCGCCATTTTTAGAAGTCTTCTTCGGGATTATGATGATGGTAAAACTTATGGAATGTTGTGTAAATACAATTCTTATTCTTCTTGTCGTGTCGATATGGCGACAACGATTTGAAGACCACCACGGAACAGCATTATCCGTGGCATTGTAATTGTAAAAGTCTTTGCGTATGCAGGTTTTAGGACACGCTGGGCAGGACTGTAGATAGGCCATTGTGACCACACAGACAAGCATTGTATGCTATATACCCCTATATAATATTTTTTCTCCACTTTGATGTTGAAAAATATAGGTACACTACACGTTTATATTCTATTTTTCAAAACTCTACACGTACCTTCACACAAACCTATCGACGACGAGACGGGCCTACCCACAGGGGCTACCTACCGCAAGAAAAGCTCGATAGTACTGAACATTACCTCGTTCATTTAGTGTATTTGGGTACTTGGTAAAAATCTTCAAGTAAATAGTTAAACTTTTAAGGAGGGCTTAAATTCATCTGCGGTAGTTCCTAACCGATAATTTTGGTCATTGCCTAGTTCCTGGCCATCCCATAACGTTTCCACCTAACACATAAGGACGGTAAATTAAAATAGTTCTCTTGGAAATGATGTTGTCGTAAACTATAATAACACTTGTTTCCGTCCGGCGGCGCGGGCGTCGGTCGCGCAGCGGAAGGCGCGGGCGCTCGCGAAGACGCGTCACATCCGGCGGAAGCGGGCCGCGCGCCCCCCCTCCCTGCCGCCTCGCCTCCACTGCAATGCACTGATGGGGGTAAGCAGACATGACTAGCTAAAATGTATTAAATTCAGGTAAATGAGCGTTTTTTTTTTAAAATTACATGTCTGTAACGTTATGGTAAGATTAAGATTAAGATCTAATAGATGGTTCAACTTGAGAAAAAAAAGACACGTAAACATCGGCCCTCATGTGTCTATCATATTCATTCTTTCTTTTACAGAAACGGAATGAGTTTAAGATATATTTTATAGTACTGCGTCCTGATTTCCAATATATAGTTTAAATGCTGACTCTATAAATACAATAATTTACAAATTAAAATCTCTTACATTAAGTACTATCGCGAACTAACGCGGACAGAGTACCTACAGGACTCGAGAGCAGGAAAACAGTGTGTAAAGTTAAAAAAAAAACTGATATGTCAAGATTTTTTGTTAGTATAGACAAGTGCGTATTCAAGTTGCAAGTCTGTTCTTTGTATATTCTTTGGCGGTTGCTCCGACTAATTCCAGGGCAAGTTAGCGATTTATTATCGACTTACTTGAACCGTGTCCGATGTTGTCGGATGTGATAGTTTATAGTTTTCGCAACCCCCGCGAACCCACGCGCCCCTCGACGAGGCGAAGGGTAATTACCGGTTACTACGAATAGGTTCCTTAATTGGGATATTTTTATTTCTAAATACGAATACTTTTGCTTTTCTTATTGTCGGAATCTAAGAATAATAAAAATAAGTAAAATGGTTATATTATAATATAATTAAAAAATCTGTACATAGAAAAAAATGCTAAAAATCTAGTCAGGGGGTGTAAGAAGTGATACATATCTTGTTTTTTTTTCAAATTTTTTGTTTTTCTGTTTGTCAGTTTGTCTGTTTGTACGGGCTAATCTCCGAAACTACTGGACCGATTTAAATGATTTCATGATGGTACCTCATATCCCCGGTCAACATCTTAGATACTTTTCATCCCGGGAAATTAAAGAGCTCCCGTGGGATAATTAAAAAACTATAGTAACTTACATCCTGCTTAGTACATTGTAATCTCTGAAACTACTGGACCAATTTAAATGAAATTTTGCATGGTGGTACCTTATATCTCCAGTCAATATTTTAGATACTTTTTACCACTGGAAAATATCAAATCCTACGGGAAGCTAGCTATAAATATTTTGCATATTATGTACCTACTTTTGAGAATATCTAGGCCAGCTGGAAGACATTTCGTGAGAGATAAGCTGTGCCTGTTGTGTCTACTTTTTGAATAACTATATTTGTAAAATGTTTGTGTACAATAAATAATAAATAAATATCATGCAATATCATCTGTCAGCGAGTTAACATGGTGTTAATTCGGTGATGTCATTGCCACGACACGACACAATTTTGCAACGCAAATATTGTTCCATCGCCGTCGTCGGTCAATGACCTCTTCATATTAATGACGAAGTATATTGATGGAATATAAATTGTTTCCATTGCATCGTAGACGTGTATTAAAATATATTGATGACAAAAATTGCAGTCCCAACTGTCGTTAGTAACTAAATTCAAAATTTTCAAACACCTTTAATTTTGTTATTGTTTGCCTTACAACCTTTTTTTTTGACAGTTAAAGTGTGACAATAATTTTCTAAGAATTATCAGAATCTAGTATTAGTGTCTAAAGTATTTTCAGAATGTTTTCAGAAGAGATGACCTTATCTCTACAATTTATCATTAGTCTTTATGTATTGTTTCTCATTAGCCTGTCTTTAAGGCAATTTTTAATAAAATTAAGAATTTTATAATGCCTAAGTCCGTTTTGCTGTTTACAGGCTGTGATAATGCAAAAACACAGCCGATAGGAAATACTCCGCATAAATATTTTCATTTGTTAAAATTAATTGTTCTACATCTGCGTAGGTGAAACGTGGATAATATTCTAACAAAACGTACACCAAAAATCATGAAACGTATATTATATCCGTTATTGGCACTTGGTAAGTCTTAGAAAATGCGTACTCACGGTCCATTATGGAAAATAAATAAACCGTAAAGCTGAAATTATTTCAACTCTTAAACGGAGGTAGCCGCCCATGAGTCGGCAATTTCAAAGGGATATTTGAACAATAGTTTCAGCCGAATCGCTATTTACATATCGATATTTTAAATAAAAAACCAGAAATAAAACTTAAATGCTATTTACTCCTATAAAATAAAGGAACGGTAACAACAGTTTATAAGGTTATTTTAAATCGAAGCGTCAGAAAAATAATTGAAAAAAAGTTGTAGTAAAATATGTTAACAGATGAAATCTGTTAAAAAACTAATAAAATAATTTATAATTATGAGGTTGTTTCTGAAATAAGCATGATGAAGCAAAAAATTATCAGAATTACAACATAAATAGGTTAAACGTTGTTAGTCTTGGTATCAGGCAAAGGCTATTCAGGTATCAGCGCATTCAGATGTTAGTATCTTGAGACAGCTGTCTTGTGCTTTGAAGCAGACCCTGGATTCTGATTTCTGTCTGGCTGCAAGGATTACGTTGCACATCCTGCGGGCTTAGTAAGGTAATTGAAATTGCGGCTTGATTCCACTAGAATTTGATTTTGATTAAATATACATAAATACCCAGTCTCAATTAGAATATTGCATTAAAACACGCCATCTGTGATAATTCTTTCTACGTCCTGTGAAGTTTGATGCGTCGATTTTGCGTATGTCAGTTAAAAAAAAAGACTGCATAAATTATACACTCTAAGGTTTGCTATTGATTACTCTTTTTGTTAGTTATAAATTATAACTTATAATAAACTTAGTTTAATTTGATTCTGCCTGTAAAATACTGTAAGGTATTACTTGCTTGATAAGGTGTAATTTTATTTTATCATACTCGTAACCGCAGATGGAAAATCTTAAAATTGACAACATTTTATGAGCTATCACAGCATGCGTGTAACCAAGAACGTTAATGGTCGTATATGGGGCAAAAAGTACCACCAACGTGAGTTTTGAAAGCAAAAAACGGTCGACAATTTATTCGGAGCCGGGTTGGGCATCACTAATCGGCCTCATCAATCAGCCGCTCGCGATCGGATCAACTGACGGACACCCCCGCCCCGCACCCTCTCACACCCCCCTGATTTTCCCTCATACCTCATACGGCACCCATGACCACTTTTTCAAAGAATTTCCAGGATTTTCTTTCGTATATTCAATGGATTTTTACGTATATACAGCAAACATTTCAGTAACTTTGTTGATAGCAAATCATAAACCTTTGACCGTGTACGAAATTTTACAACATTCTTGGTACTAAATTCAACTGACACTAGGGAAGTAATTTTCCGTAATAGTAATCAAAATTTACTTTTCCTAATAATCATGAAAAAATATTCTTCGGACGTAACGTTACGAATTGAATGTTTTGATGAAATATATATGTTACATTAAAGCACTTTTTGTTTGTGGATAGACTCATTTATATTTTAATAGTTCAGGATGATAATCCTATACCTATCATGTCCAAACTAATATCATCCCATAGATGATGATGATGAACATAATAGATATGTGATCATCATTCTAAACTATTGGTATGGCCCAAACCTCAAAAGCTTGCTTGTCTGTCTGGACCAAGGCTGAAAATGTCGATATTGGCATTTTGAATCCTTTTGAATAGAAAGTAAAATAGTAACTAATAACTAATAATTTGTTATGATTGTTACTTATTATAATAATATCTACTCCGTCTGTACTACTTACTGTCTATTTACTATGTCTGTCAACGGTTATTGTTTAGTTAGTAGTACTTTTCATAGTTAGTATTTTTTTACAACAGGATATAATATTTATTATATGCACGTTCTTTAGAAATCTTCCTTTTGGACATTGGTCGAGTTAAAAAAATGTGGTCACCCTACTGGCTAGTACTTGTTTGGTAGTTAATACCCCGTTAATTGGTGGATTGGGAATGAAAAATTAATACAACTTTTCTATGCAATTAATACGTAAAACCAGGGGAAAACTCTAATGTTATCCAAATCGGTAATGAAAAAGTAAGATTTACCCCTTACCCTCTAGTATATTTTTATACAAAATTAAATGTCGTATTTGCAAAAAGGAGAACGATATTTTGAAGTTCTAATCATAACTATCATACTACTTGGTGGCATCATTACTGCTGGACAAATGTCTCTCCTAAAGAGATCTTTACACTATCCGTTTTGCCCGCATCCAGCATACGTTCACCAGAGCAAGTGACATCATAATGTTCTTATTGCTTTAATTTTCCATATAAAATATTGTCTTTGGGAAAGTCTTTCTCGTTGGGATAAGTATGTCCTGATATGTTGCGTAATTCTAAAACTGACTAGTAAAGCAACGCTAGAGTTAGACGTTCGCTCCGGACCCATTGCTCAACACCTTATACAAGTCCATATAGCGTCAAATTACCATCTATTCTGTTATAGTTACGTACAACTATTTTCACCAGTTTCAAATACTTAGCTAAAATATTGCGACAGAACGCAGAAATTTATGTCATTTAGATAGGGTTCAAATCAATTTTATGTGAAACAATCCGGCATCCTACGTCAGCCGCTGACGGGGGGTCCGTTTTCGCCTACCCGAATTGATTTACCCACATCCGTAAATGTCATGGTTTTTCCTTCCACAATTCACCATTTTAGTAACACGCAAACTGTTTAAATTTTAAATACCGTCTGCTTTTGCGGTCGATTTTCAAACACACATATTTTGGTTACTTCGCTAGGAATGTGAATGGTCTATCTAAATTTTGAATTTATTAATTTCAAATAATTTTCGAATGTTTATCTTGTTATATCGTATGGCCAATTGTCATATCTTAGTTGGATTTAGGCGACTAATGTTTAGAAGGAAAAATGACTAGGTATAATAAAGTCTAATGATGCCTAATACCATGCCCCCTCCTGGCCACTCTTTCTAAATGTTCTATTCACCTTTACAATTCAGCATGGTCCAAGAAAACAAGGTCTTGCAATCAGACCACGTCACTGACACGAGCCTGCGTCATTTTGCGCTGTTCATCCTTGTCTATTACACGCATTCGACAAGAATGAATAGGCAAAATGACATAGAAATGACGTAGGCTCGTGTCAGTCACGTGGTCTAATTGCAAGACCTTGTTTTCTTGGACCATGCAATTCAGTATCATTTTTAATTTATTTTTCGAATGTTCTATCTTCTTCTTCTATCGTATCGATGGCCAGTTGTGATATCTTAGTGGCCTACTATACCTGGCCACCCTGACCTCTCTTTCTAAATGTTCTACGAGTATTTACCTTTACAATTCAGTATCATTTTAAATTTATTTTTCGAATGTTCTATCTTCTTCTTCTATCGTATCGATGGCCAGTTGTGATATTTTAGTGGCCCACTATACCTGGCCACCCTGACCGCTCTTTCTGAATGTTCTTTCACCTTTAAAATTAAGTAAAGTTCATAAAGCCTCGGTCACATTTAGCGAATAGTCGCTGCTATTGCATTCTATTGAATTTGCAACGAATAGCCCTGTCACACTGAGCGAGTTCTAGCCCATTCGCAGCGACTAATCGCTGTGTGTGACCGAGGCCTAATGTATTTTTCGAATGTTATGTTGTTAAGTTGTTCTTCTTATAGAGATGGCCAATTGTCATATTTTAGTGGCCCAATATTAGGTACCTACCCAACCAATTTTCTATTCACATTTTGAATTCAGTAACGTCTCAATTCTTTCATATTTTGATTACAGAGAAAACTATACTGTCAAGCTACATGAAACTAATGCGACAATGTCTGGAGTTTGCTGAAAAATATACTGAAGTAAACGCTTAGAGAAGTCCTGAAATGTAAAACTAATATTATTACAAATAAATATTGTCGTCTTCTCGTGCGTTTTGTACCATTACCGGAAACATAAACAATTTGTAAGAAATTTACATCGTTTGGTGTATTTACATTACACCCCTCCATATCCATACGTTTAGCGCTCATTAAAATGCCGTAGCAAGGCGTTAATATCCCGAAAACGGAATAGCCAAATATTATGGAACAGAAGTTTATGCTCCGAGGCGCAGTCGTTTGAATGGCCAAGGATTGTTCTCATTACGACTGAGAATAATAAAAGCGTTTCTCGATTAATAAATATGTCGCAAGCCTATAGTTGCAGCCGTCTGATAATTATTTGTTTGGGTAAACAAATGTATGCTGACTCATAGTAAATAACAAGCTGCCAATAGCTATACGTATAATCCATCAATATATTTAAATGCAAACTGACTGAGCATATTCTACAAAAGTAAAAAATAACTTCGCAAATACAACTATTTTACGTTGCTGGAGACCTCTCCACCACCTAGTTAGAAGAGTGTAATTGATTTAGTCTTTTAGTTTTCGATACACTGATTGTACTTTTCTATAATTCAATTACTGTGCAATGTGAACGACAAAGTCCTATTCCTATGTAAGTGACCGCATGTCTTATATATAAATTATCTTTAAACCTACCTCCCACGTCGCTTTAACAACTATTTTACTAGATGAGATAGATAATCCAGTCGTATAATTATGTAACTTAACTACTGATGCCATGATAGAAATTAACAATAACAACTATGAGTCGACATATAATTGCTTAGACAAATAATTATTATAGATGGCTGCCACCATCGTGGCTGTGATATATATACCTACAGCCTTAGAGTAGGTATAAATAGAAACATTTCTGGCCTACAGCTAAATATTGTAATTTCAATCTCTGAATCTAATCTCTAGGCATTTAACATAATCGTGGAGAAGAATAATAAATAAAATCAAAGGTTCAGTATAATCTTCGAGTATAAGAAATGAAATATGCTAGTGCAAAAGTATATATACAACAAACTTTGTACTTTGTTTGTTTGTATTTTACTATGCTGAAAATATCCATGACTCAAAATACCTGATGAACATCTTCTAAGTGCATTAGTAGTGTACATTATGGGAAATGGTCCCTATGAACCGAAAGGATGTCGCCGTCGTGGGAGTCGACATTCTGAGAACAAATATTTTTTTCTCATTGTATCAGTTCACTAGAATCGATCTCTGCTTGAAAACAAGCTCGCCTAGCAAACCACGGCATTACCCATCATTTCTAGTATAATAAAGAATGTATCAATCAATCTAATAATTAATTGTAATTTGACATGTAGTAGATCAAATGTAGTAATTGGACAAATTGCGAATGGTCTGTGATGTGAAGTGGACGAAATGCGGAGAATGCCCGTCAGGGAAATGACACGGCCGAAATGACGGAAACGTCTCGCGCCGCGCAATTTGATGCCCGTTTGGGATGGCTTCCCGAAGCGCCTATTGCTATTACCACATTACTCAGGCTGGATTATACAGGGTGTAAATCACAGGTTAGTAAAAAGTGAAAGGACGTGTTTAGTTCAAGAAACTGACCAAATTATTATTCGGTATTAAAAAAAGAAAATTTACTGCCCTATATAATTAAAACGTCCGATTTTTGTATGTAGGTATTGATTTTTTTTTCGTTTCCGAGAAAAGTTTGTTTGGGAAAGTTTTTAAACGTTGACTGAGCATGTCATTTCAGTATTTGATAAGCCGTCACTTACACCCTGTCTTGATATATAGTATGTACAGGATATTTTCTATTCACTAACTGTACTGTCAGTTTGCAATAGTGTCCATTTAGGAATGTCTTCTTGAAAATGTGTGCCGTTAAAACTAGAAGCTAGGTGTCGTTGAAACCAAATCGTGTTGCCTATACAGGATGTAACTAGAAGTTCAGCAAATACTGAAAATACATGCCCAGTCAATGGTTTTGGTCAAATTTCCCAAAGAAACTTTAAATGAAAATAATTAAACATTCATGGACATAGTGTGTACATAACTGGTATTATATTATCTGTGACATAATTAATTTAATTTAATAGGATTTAATTTACGGAAAAGTTAAAAAAAAATGTTTACGAGACAAAGTTCTTTGAGAAAGTTTAGCTGAGCTGTCTGTGACTTGTGCTCCGCCGCCATTTTTTAGATTTTCCATTTTAAACAAACTATATACAGGTGTAAGCAAAAATACCTGTATGTAGTTTGTATGAAATGGAGCATCACAAAAAAATTACAGCGGCGTCATTGAGGAATCAACTCAATGTTAAAAGTAACCAACAGTACCGTCAGTATCAAAAATCTTTTCCTTTTTAGTGGTTTGAAAGTATGTACAGAGCCAGCACTAAGGTTGACAAATTGCACTTCGAGTTTCGCCCCCACTACTACGGAATAAAGGCGTTCTCAAGCTCAAAATGTCCAGCCGCATGTGTTGACTACTGTACCAATTTCAGGAAAAAGTTCTTGTTTGTGATATTTATATATCGTTTTTCTCTAATAAACAAGAAAAGTTGTTTGATCATGATAAGTCGAATATACATTACGGTATTACAACTGCTCTTGTTAGTACATTTCGTCATCACTTCATCAGCATAAAGCATGAAGGAAAAAAGAAAATTCCACGCGGAAACGTTACGTGTACAGTACAAGCGTGTGACGTTACCAACTTAAGCCGCAAGTAAGTTAACTGTAGCAAAAAGTGCTTTAGTTACTTTTGACAATCATTGGCGACCAAGTTATCAGCGGCGAATAAAGAGTTCAATAATGGATATTTCAAAGTGATTTCAAACCCCAAATTATCCCTTAAAATCACTTACACGATTCAGACAATGGGGTTCTTATGAAATTCGTATCAAAGAAAGTATCTGTAATTACCTCTTTGGGTCAGGTGGGCATCCGTGAGATTGAAAGGGTCGCTTTATCCTCGCCGCTCCTTGATTTTCCGCTAAAGAACAAAGGGACCCCTAAATAAGACCTTCAGATTCTTCACTTTGTTGCCCTGTAAGATTGGGTTACCTACTGTGAAAATACGTAACGTAATACATCTATTGTATCATGTCAGAAAATCAAATAAGACATGGACGGGTTGGTAATAGGCAACATTGTAGTTACTGCTTTATGTATTTTGTCAAAACCGTAAAGACTTTGCTCTTCGTAATAGGTATGTCTTTTACAAAATGTTTGCCATAATAGGTCTGTACCTATAATAATTTCTTAGCAGCACATAGCATCTCAACTCGCTAGACCCTCGACCACTCAGCTAACCTAAATACGCTTTACTTTACTTCTAACAAGAAAGGTAAAATAACTCAGATTTAACGGAGTAGAAGATATTATAAGCTACTCGTACTGTATTATGAGAAATGATGAATCGGGTAAAAGTTCTGCCGAGTTGGACCTTATAACAGTGAAGTAAGTTGTTGACGATACTGACTATTTCAATTAAATTTAAAGTTCATGGCTGCTTAACAATGCTGTCGTTATCACAAGCTCTACGTAAAACCGCAGTATAAGTTAAAATTGCCAAAATGGGTCGTCATCACGAATAGAATGAAGGTCGAGCACTTTGAAGAATCCCGGGACCCAGGAACGCACTCGAGTGTTTCTTTATGGCGGAACTTGTGGGAATTTTTGAAATATCGATCCCAATTCAGTTAAGAACTTTGCGCACTTAGAAATTAGATGTTATGGTATTTATGGCATCTCATAAAGGTAAATTTTGCTAAAATGTAATATGCGGCAAATGAAAATGTAGAATAAGGTTGGGTAGGAATATTAATTTCATTCAAGTTAAAGAAAGTTGGTATTAACGCTATATCCTACTGTATGTTCGTAATTGGTTAATAATGATGCTCGCAGTAAAATTATCAAAATTCCTTAAAATAAAACTCGCTTACTTTTAAAATTTTATATTTTTTAATGCTCATACGAAGAATTTTGCAAGCAGCCAAAACGCTTACATATATATCCAGCTTAGAAACTACGCGTCCTCGTCGCAACTTCCCATTACCTCTCTCACAATGAGGGACTGTGCAACGTATGAACTGTGTGAATAGAAACAAAAGGCGGTGACAAATATTTGTCCCTTGCTGCCCGCCGCAAATCCTTTGAAAGCCGCCGAGTTGTCTGCGAGCCCATTCCCGGTATTCCTAGAGGGTTTGTACTTGTGTCTCTTTAGCTAGTATTGAAAACTGTGAGCGTTTCTTAGTCTTTCTTAGTACTTGTACGTTGCAAATTTTTATGGGTTCGTATTGTGCACAATTTTATTTTCTTATATATTACAGAAATAGTCTTTTTAGACACCTTTATGTATATCAATTGTAAGATGTGTAAAATTACTATAGCAAGATTAGTTAAGATTCAAAAATCGCAAAAGTAATGGTAAAAAATAGCGATAAATTGAAATTATGACGGTAAAAATAATTGAGGTTTTTGTGTAGCAGACATACAGAGTACATTATAGGTAGGTACACGCGAGCCTCATAACCTCTGAGGGCTTCGCATAAATGTAGGAGTCGCTGTCAGTAATATCCACCTAATTGATCGTGCTTCCCTGGCACAAAGGCAGGTGATCCATCAATAATGTCCTTTATTCCCGACAGAGTTCCTTGATTTTACGCCAAAAAATGTTCAAAACATTTTAAAAATTTTCGACAAAGGAAAAAGTCGACTTGTTAAAACCTCAAGACAAAATTCTCAAAAAATATAATCTTAGGTTATTTTAAGCGTCATAATATTATTATGACTGCGTAGCCACCCAATTTCGAATTAAAGCTTGTAAGTATCTAGCCATAAAAATGAATTAAACATAGAATAGAATAGAATATACCTTATTGCACGCACACCAGTAATAAATTACAAACAATACAGTTAGAACAATATACGTGTACAAATAGGCGGACTTATTGCTAAAGTAGCAATTTCTACCAGGCAACCCATAAAATAGCAACACATAAACATTTACAAATTACAACAATAGAATTTATTATTCCTAATTCCTAACCTTTCGTACACTAATGGAACAATTCCTCGGTGGCAGTATTAGAAATAAGCCGAAAATGTCTCTGTTCTGTTCCAATTTTGTCGCAGCAATTTTGCACACGTCGCTAGGTCGCTACACAAATTGGCCCCAAATAAGTGGCCTGGTGCGCGGTTATCGAAAATTCAACTCCATACCCGCATTTGACGCCACTGTACAGTCAGGCCCGATATCCGAAATCGAGTAGCGAATTCGTATCTCGCTATATGAATTCGAAACAGAAACCCTTTCAGAATGGAATTACTTTTTCTTTTGAATAGACGAGAGGCGTTTCTTAGCCAAATTGGTTTATTTTAAATTATTGCACTTACCTATTGCGTTACTTCAGTGAACCAAAGTGGACCGACACTACCAATCATCATCACCATCTTCATCGTCATCTTTTTGTTTTATCATTGTTACATATATATCATTATAATATACTTAATGTTTATAGATTGCACAAAAAAAGTATAATAAGTATTAACAAGTAAAATAATGTACGTTTATACGAAATTAAATTTCAGCGCAAATATTAGTTAAGAATCTTCAGTCCTCCATATAAATATTCTGTTCATACAAAGATTCCTTCAATACCTAGAATATCCAGGTTTCTCGCCAGCACTCCAAATACCTCTCTCTACCTACGACGACGTTGGAACCTAGATTCGTTTTGTTTGGAAGATGCCACTTGAATTCTAAAACAGCTGTTTTTTAAATTCAGAACGCGTTTCTTTTTCTATTTTAAAGGATTAATGGATTCTCAGAATTACGTTCTTTTACTGACCATAAAAAATAATGATTTACTCGTTCACTTTCCATACAATTATAGCTAACTCATTTTACACAAGTTAATGCCTAACAAAATGAACGTACACCCTCACATTATTTTTGTATTGACACGTGACATTACATGAGATATAGTTTCCTCAATAAACTTATCATTTCGCTATAACCTATCGTTCGATAAACTTTACGAGGTGTATGACCCATCTAATGGATAATGTGACGTATCAAATGATCATCCAATCCAATTCAGTAGGGTTGCCAAACATTAACATTTATATTTAAAAATGTGTATTTAATTAAGAAATAAATTGTGCTCCAGCTTTTGAGGTGAGAGAAAAATCTGGTATTAAGTTGCTAAGAATGCTTTTCCTCGGTTTTGGACATCACTGATTCCGAAAATTCTGTCTTATTTTCCTAAACTATACAATAAATAAAAAGCTCAAATAATTTATAGGATTTTTTATAGAGTATTAAAACAGTAGTAGTGTTCTATTTATATTTTAAAAATAGTACATTTTCTTCATATTTCTTTAAAATAAAGGCAATGTCTTCCTAGAAAAATACCCGGCGACGTTTTACCTTTAAAGTCTACTCTGACAAGGACTTTGAAAGTTTGAAATTTCGGTAATAATCACGCAATAAATATTTTGATAAAATATAAATAGTAACAAACTAGGATCCTTAGAGTATAAATATAAAATTTTCTGGGAGGGATAGAGTACGCCTATGCGAGTATGAACCGTAAGCACGGATATGAACAGTCCGAATATCTTCAGCGCGTTCGTTTAGTATGAAATGGTTATCGGAGCTAATTATTTTTCCCGGTGAAAATAAGAAATTTAATAGGCGAACATTTTTAAATGTGCAGTGATAAGTTACAAACATGACTCGAGGAACAAATCAAAAAAGAAAAATGTTAACCGCCCATACAAAATCTGCCAAAATTTGCTTACGCTTGACATAAAGGCAGCGGAGCGATGCGCGTGCTCTATGTATATTTATTCTCCAAGCTAGGATCTATTTGTGAGGAATTATATTCAAACGCCATCCCTTTTGATTTTTAAGCCTGGCCACCCTATCGCTACCCCGAAAAACTATACCTTAATATCAGACTATTCTGTGCGGACGATAAATCATGGTGACATTTCAGCGAGCGACGACGCGACATCGACAGCGGACGCGGTCGTCAGTCGCACGATAACGCGGCAAAAACAGGAAAATGCCTCGAGCGCCGCTTTGGAGCGCAGTGTAGAATACTAACCTCAATACATAACCTCTGCCTCGCGTCGATAAAGTTTAAAAAGCAAGCAATATTTAAAAAAATAGCGTGTTCGATACTTTAAATTGCATATGCCTTAAGCTGTGAGCAGTTATTGTGTTTTTAATACATACCTTTAAAGGTATCACATGCATACCTACTTATATATAAAAGAAAAAATATCACTAGATCCTTATTTAATGTAAAATCACTAGAAGAATTTTGATAAAATTTGGCTCAGAAAAATGTCAAAGCTTATTTTGTTTCCGCGTACCACAACTTTTTACAACTGTGGTACAACGCCCATATCCTTATTGATTTAGAGCGTAATAATAATTTTAAACATGCATACAGCAAAATTTAAATAATTACGGCTATGATGTTTCCACTGTTATTCTAAATTCATAGGAATTACCTCGCGTTCACAAAACCTAGTCAAGCGTTCCATCTTAAGGAGACACATAATAATATATTAAATTCTAGTAAATTACTAGTGCTAACTAGTATCATTAAATTAATTAGATAATTTACCATGTACTCGAAACAAGGCCATTGGCAACAAAGGTAAACAGTAATAGCAGTGATGAACTAGGGTATTAGCTGAAATGTTTCTGTATGATACCACAAATAACAAAATGGCGGTTATGATACGTCATCATGGCGTCGCTGAATAATTATAGTGATGAAGGTAGCTATACACAGATCCTGCAAAGTAACAGCGGGCTACAGACGTTCAGTTTTAACTGAACAGTTTTATCAAATGAAGTTTTTATTAATTTTATAAAACCCATAAGATTAACAAATAATTAATATGAAGAAAATAACAATACAAATAGGTAAAATTAGGAAAAATAGATTTGTGTATTTTCTAATAATAGATCTACATCTCGGCAATATCTTATAACACCAACGAAATTATTGTTTGCTTTAAAAAATTAGTAAAAATGTAAAATGTTACGCGATTTTGGAACATGTTTCAAATTGAAATTGAAGCAAACTGAGAAACGCCGACTAAATACCATATTTACTGTATCCGCTAATGTACACGATATTCGCGTAATGTGTTTGATTAATGACATGTGTGAATCGGAAGCGCGAATCAAATGGTGGCGGTTAACCCAGCTAAACTGAATTATCGAATTTATACAGTTAGCGAAACTATTATATTAGAATTTAATTAAAATTACTAGAAATGTTCTGTTAATCTTGTGTAACAACTAACATTTTTGTACATAAAAATAGAACGCGTGTTTGGTTATCACTTCACTTACCGTGTGGGTTTCGAACTTACCTACCTCACAAACCCTGGTGTCAGAATTGGATTACACGCTTTATGTCAGATACGCAAAATGTCAGACACGCAGATTGTCAGAATTCGCAAAATGCCAGAAACTCAAAAAGTCAGATTCGCAAAAAGTCAGACACGCAAAATGTCAGAAACGCATAATGTCACATACTCAAAAAGTCAAATACGCAGAATGTCATACTCAGAATGTCAGATACGCTAAAAGTCATCTATACTATTTTTATTGTATAGGCCGGAAATTCACTAGAATGGTAGCCCACAGTTGATTACAATAATAATAATAGATAGTAATACTTTATGCATAGGTGTTGATGTTAGCTGTCGATAATGGGGCTAAATTGTAAGTAGTAAGTCTACTATTTACGTCATTTTTAGGGTTCCGTACCTCAAAAGGAAAAAACGGAACCCTTATAGGATCACTTTGTTGTCCGTCTGTCCGTCTGTCAAGACCCTTTTTCTCAGGAACGCGTGGAGGTATGAAGCTGAAATTTATATCAATTACTCAGGTCTACTGTCCCTTGAAGCTGTGAAAAAATCAAACTTCTAAGCCAACGCAATCAAAAGATACAGCCGTTTATGCCGCAAATTTTCGACACTTGCAAGGGAATCAAAACCTACAGGGTGCTTCCCGTGAACTCAGAATCTTGAAATTTGGTACGAAGCAACGTCTTATAGCATAGATAAAGGAAAAATTACGAAATCCATAAATTTTTAGTTACATCACATAATATATATTTTTTTAATAATTTTAACCTTACTACCCATTTCTTCATAAACGCGTAGAGGTATTAAATTGAAATTCATACCAAATACTCAGGTCTATAATACCTTTAAGCTGTAACAAAATCAAACTTCTATGTCAACGCAATCAAAAGAAACAGCAATTTAAGCTGCATATTTTGAAACTCGCAAGTACTCGCAAGGGAATCAAAACCTAAAGGGTACTTCCAGTCGACCTAGAATCTTGAAATTTGGCATGAAGCAACGTTTTATAGCACACATAAAGGAAAAATTCCGAAAACCTTAAATTTTTAGTTACATTACAAAATATATATATTTAATAAATATAAACTTATTACTTTTTTCCTCATGAACGCGTAGAGCTATCAAGTTGAAATACTTACTTAGTACTTAGTTACTTAAACGATAAAGAGATCTTTGTCTTAAATTTATGCTCCTCCATCTTTCCCCATTGTAATGTTATGAATTTCATTTTGCAATAAGATTACCATAGTTATGACTCGATTGTCGTAATGAAAGAACTTTGTAAACCTTGCAGGTTTGTACGGAACCCTCGGTGCGCGAGTCCGACTCGCACTTGGCCGGTTTTTATTATTTTTGTTTCCTTTCTTTGGTAGCTTAAATGAATAATAATAATATGTAGGGACATCTATGGGTGTCAGACAGCTGATATACATACATATATAAATAAATATACAACATCCAGACACAAGGCAAACACAAGTGCCCATCACACGAATGTTTGCCCTGGGCGGGATTCGAACCTGCGACTGTGTGCTTCGAAGGCAGGCGTACTACCTACCAACTTATTAGGCTACGCTACGAGGCCGTCAGATACGTAAAGTGCCATAGGCAGAGATCCTACTATATTATTTTTATAAGAATAGCATAGAGGATTTATTATTAGCTCATTCATGTTCTAAACGTAGTCGCAAACAACTTTAGTCACAAACAAAGCATCAAATAATTTTATCTATAATAATGCACTTTTTGCATATCGACGTTGAATTTATCTGATATATTATACTTGACAATTTCCACTTATTAAATAATAACTCCAGTCAGGAATATTTTTGCATTGTTTTTGATAAAATTGTGTAATACATTTTATCATGACAACTTCTGTTTATAATATTCGTCCCAAAAATTTTGATGATTATTTATACCTATTTGATCGTGTTCTCAAATGAAATTATAATTAATGTGAACAGAAAATATTTTATTAATTTTCTTCCTGCCTATCGTTCATTTCATGACATTTTGCGTATTTGACATTCTGAGTTTCTGACATTCTGCGTTTTTGACTTTCTGCGTATTTGTCATTTTGCGTTTGTGACATTTAGCGTATATGACATTTCGCGTACAGTTTCACTAACCTGACAATCTGCGTGTCTGACATTTTGCGTATCTGACATAAAGCGTGTAATCCTCAGAATTATTGAGCCGCCTAATAATGGAGATTATTATTTTTAATAGTTTTTTATTCGATACATAATTCTTGTGATGCCAATGGTTCAATCTTATAAACATAAAGTTAAGATATTATATTAAGATTCTGGTTGCGTGCCCTCTAGGTCCGAGAAGTTTTTGTCGAATTGACCCCTAGAGCGCAAAGTAATGTTAACCATATACGAGGGACCTTTTTGAAACCCAAACTGATTTATAAGTAGTTTCCATTTTATATAAGCATTTATATATTCGGTAAGCACATACTGTATCGATTTGAGATATAGGTATACTATGTTTGTTGTATAGCTTAAATACATTAGGATGTTTTTAGCGATATCGTAGATATATATTTTAGGATTTTGCTAAAGCAAACTTAGTTTTTCTTTTTTCTTTTTACAATAAGATTTTGTCTTTGTAAATCACAAAATCAAATTCTTACAAAAGATGCTTATCACAATATATTTATTCTAGATAACATATCCGATTTTGCAGTTTTATAAAATAAACTACAGTACTTAATAATTATGTTTAAGTGTAAGTAATAAATAAGCAGTTCTTCGTACACCTACACACAATCTACAGTATTGCAACTGTTCTCTTTATTCATCATTCATGATCTCTCAGGTTCCACCACCGACTGCCTAGACTCTCGCAGAATTCATATCAATTCCATACTAGGCCAGAGCTATTTATTTCCGGAGTTTCATACTATCATAAAGCTGTCGGCGACATAAGGCAGTAAAATCATGAACTATGTAATAAGAGTCGACGGTAAATTGTTTTACGTTTTAATACTCGTGAAATATGACCAGCCGCGTTTACAATTACCGTTTTTCATAATGTGGCAATATATATTGCTATCTTTTGTTAACACAAATACGTACACACATTAAGTAAGTTATTGTTATGCAAACTTTCTGTAAAATTATCTGTAAATTGTGTTTTGGCGTATCTATAAGTTACATAATAATAGATCCTTTCAAATTAGTCTATCTAGACTTTTAAAAAGCACTCACTACATGATAATACATATTCAAAAGTTTTTAATTAAAATCGGTGACTATTAATATTCTGACCCTAAAATTACGTTATTTGAATGTATGGCTTTTAAACAGTCTCAGTTTCTAAAGTTACGGCGAATTCTTAGGTCATTATATATTTGAAATTAATAAAGGTTACCAAAGTTTTCATCGTGGACTTTAATATGCCTATTTAGGATTTGTATAATAAGGTTATTTTTAAAGTTTTTTTTTATTAAAGAAGGAAAATATCGGCGAACTCCCATGTTGAAAATTAAAAATTTAAACTTTAAATGGAACAACCGGTTTAGTTTTCCTGGCGGGGCGTGGCGTGGTAGTTAGCTTATATACTGTATATGGGATCACGTGGCGCTACACAGTATTAGGGAACTTCGAGGGTCGATAGTGTTTTCATCTATGATGTTGCTTTTATAGAAGGAAACACTAATTTAATATTTTTACAAGTAAAATTGGTTGTAATGTCTAACAGCTAATCTTATGTCATAGTGTGTCCAAAAAAGACTGAAATGAAATGATATCATTAATTTAACTTTTGGACATTTTAGATCACTTAGTTACGTCAAATATGTTACATTTAGTGGCGAGTTCAGCAAAGCAAAATGTGCGGTCATTTGTGGGGAAGAGCTAGCCGAAAAATGTCCACAAGCGTCGCATCTTTTACAAGTTATGTAGGTATGTATATTTTTTTTCAATCAAATCTTTTATTTTAATTTTGAAGATTAGATAGATGCACAGTTGAGTTTTCAGCAGGTTGTATGTTAAAATTTCGCCTATCAAAAAGTACATCATATACATGACTGCGATAATGTACCGTCGATATAAAAAAAATATATGTAAAAAATAGTAAGTAAAGATCTAGTATGTTAGAACTAGATCCTTGTTCGATAGGTGTGCGGCGATCTAAGCAGCGTTCTCTAGTCACGTTCTCTCCGTTTATCGCGGACACGTTCGGCGACTGTAATAAAAACTTCTCTAAAATGAAATATTTAATGCCACCCCCGGCTGAGTGCTACCCTCCTGGTACCTGCCGCGCCGCCGCTGCCCACCTCAATGAACTAACTTATTTACCTTTTTATTTTTTGTGTAAACTAACAGCTTTACTGCCAACGGTCAACTTTACATTGTACGAGTAGCATGTGCTTCAAAGCTTTTACAGCATGTTTCTCATTTAACAGAAATCTTCTGAAATTATATATTCCAATACCAGGTGCTCTCGTCAAGCTTTACACGGGTTTACGTAATCCCCGAAATTAAATATTCTAAAGGCGGATCTCTGAAAACTCTGAGTCTGTAGGAAATTACTGTCTATAAAGTCACCGCAGGAGCAAAATGAAGGCACAACTGGTACAGCGCAAACACACCGGTCAAATATTAATTCAGGTCACATTTGCCGCTCTGAATGTCCATGTTTGCAGAGATACAACTTTCCGGCCATCGAATTTAGAATGGTTTACTTTGGGCCCTGTGTATTTGACTATTTATGCAAATTGAATCTGACTTGCAAACAGGCGGGCGCACTAAACACGACATGATGCCACAAAGCCGAAGACATAATCTCATGATTCTCGCATGACTACCAATTTTATATGCTTCAGCACAAAAAGTAAATAGAGCTACTTTAAATTAGGTACTTACATAATAACTATTAACATTTAAAACGGGATATTTACCGTGGTAATATCGGGACGGGCACTCACACAAAACAAATACCACGGTAAATATCCCGTTTTAAATCTTAATAGTTATGAAACAACCGTGAAACTTTAAAAAAGTATACTTACATGATAGTTCTCAAAAATATAATGATACCCTGAAAATAGAAACGCATAACTTTTGTAATTCTTATAAAAAAGCTTTGCTGTAAAACTTAGGGCAGATGTGTTGCGTATAATGGAATGAAGTAAACAGATCACAGGCACTCAATTTTTAAATGTTAAACTGCTATAATTGTTGTTTTTATAATACACTAGCTTTCCGCCGCGGCTCCGCATCACGATGAATAGCATCAGGTGCCAATAAGCCGGTGATCCTCGGCTCAATTTCATGGCTGGCACTTCGTCTACGCGAAGCTTGACAAATGACACTGGCTGGACCAGAGTGACGCAGACTCTACACAGCAATCACATGGTCAGTTTACGTTATCATTAGGATTCTACAACCCTAGTATGATAATAAATTACAGGTGCAAGCATAGCGTTATTAAGCCGCAAAAACCTGTATTTAAACGCGGTCTTTAGTTCGTATTTGCGCGAAGCTTTAACAAATGAGGTAAGCTATCTTGTGTAGCCTGAAGGTATACATATAAAGTTATGTATTACGTAGTTTGTATGCGAAATTTATTTTGTGCTTTGTTTCCTTTACGTTGACTCAAAATTTTAGTACATAGAAATAACTATTTGTAATTATTTTTTTGTTTTTGTTTCATTATTGTACTCCAACGCATAGTTCCTACTAGGAAATACAATCGTTAAATAGAGAGCGTAAGTGATATTACTTGTCATAAAGTAAAGATAAATAATATTTGCACTAAACAATCAAAAGTACTTGTACACAGACATGATATTCAAACTATTTCGCAAATACGTAGTGTGACTTGTACTGAACATGGCTCTTTATTTGCAGAAGCAGGGTTTAGGAGTTATTAAGCCGTGTTTATTGTTTGAGCAGCTGCCTTTGAACACACTAGCTGAATGGCTTTCGTTACTAGCTACTGCAGAATGGGGAAGTCAAGGAGGATAGTAATTACTAAATTAAATTAGTTAGCATTTTTATTATTATTTCATAATAAAAATATTTACCAGCAATACTTATTCAATTTTTAAACCGCTTATAATTTTATATAGAACTGAATTATGACTGATTATGTTATTATTATGATGACTGATTATGTACATAAAAAAGAAATATGTAAAACTTGATTCTGATTTCTGACTCTAATTTGTAAATTTTTTTAATCAAAGAAAAAATATTGTGCAATTTGTCGGCGACAAACGATTTGGCGACTCATTCAAATTTCAAAATAGTTTTTTTACTGATTTGCAAATTATCAATATAGTATTTTCTTTAATTATAAAACGCAACGTGCCTGTTGAAATTGTCAGCAAATACAAGCGGCTTGCAAAGGCATCGTTGCTCTGTGAAATGCCAATCGCGAGCTTTATTTGTATTCTTTATTTACACGTTTGCCATAAAAAGTGAACGATATAAAACCTCGGGTGTACGAAAGTGCATTAGTGAAATAGAAAATTTTGGACCCTTTATTTGTAGGACAAATAAGGGACAGTGCAATAATGGACACGGACAGCTGAACTTATATAACTTATATATAACCATACGCACTCGGGGGCGAGGGATACTTACTCCCTTACTGACTATACTTACCTATATTTATTTATATAATGTGATTCTGAAGTCTACAGCATACAATCCAACAGCATAAAAAATATAAAACACTGACAAAACATTATTATTATTAGATACATATAAATAAGTTTTTTTTGAAATCGAAATGGTGTTGCAGTGTGAGTAGTGCGGCCGTCAAAACAAAAGCGCAGTACCATAATCTAAGCGCACGGGAGTGCGCAGGCCAAGTTCCAGCAACAAGCCGCGCGCATGCCGTGCACTATTTACACGAACCGTTTCGACCCACTTTTGACCCCCCTGTAGCTCAGTGCCTATTGCAAGTACAGAGATAAAATTGTACCTACGTAATTATATACTAGTACTAAAGCAGTATGCCAAATTTCATAGATATAGCTTTAGTAAATTCTGAAATATAACCCTGTGAAAATAGCTAATTATGGCACTGACTGACTCACTCACTGACCGGTAATCAAAATGTTTAGGCCACTTCCAATTGTCCTAGCCTTATGAAATTTGGCACACAGGTCGTGTGTTATATGTAGATTAACAAAAAATTAAGAAATTTAAAAAAGTTGGCTTAATTGAATATCGAATTTATAATAAAATTATTTCTAAACAAGTGGTACAATGAGAATACGATGAGGAGAGGGGGGAGAGGGCAGGGGGGGTATAAAATATATGTCATGTATTCATAATAATACACTGTGGCGCTTGTTATAAGACGTGATAACCTTGTCACATCGTGCAATTTTTATTATTCTTAATTAAACGAAAGAGACCGTTGTAGAAAGAGTAATAATGTGCGCTTGTATAAAAAAAACGACCAATCGAGCTCTGAATACTGTAAACATTAGGAATGAAGATTGGCTAAGTACGATATTATGTATATCATCTTAATTGTTGACAAATTTTAAAATGCATCGTGTACAGTAGCCAGCACATGCGGCTCGACATAATGACCTTGGGAGCGTCTTTATCCTGTAGTAGTAGGAGCGAAAATCGTGGAGCGAATATCCAGCCGCATGTGCTGCCTACTGTACCTATTTTATTTATATTACAATATAAATTTGACCGATGTACTGAATGTCATTTAATTTAACTATCAACTATTTAAGGGGCTCCCCTATGCTAAGTGGCGCCGCCATCCGTTAAAAAATAATAACTCGCGAAGTATACATTTTTTATAAAATCCGGACGGTCATTTTAAAGATTTGGTGTTTTAGGATATATAGAAGCCATCAACTCTGTTAGTTTGAGTTCGATGAAGTTACAGATAGAAAATTTGCCAAAAGTGGCCGTTTTTAGCAAATTTTCTATCTGTAACTACAGCGGACTATAATAAATACAGTTTATGGCCGCTATATATACTATAGCACCAAATCTTTAAAATGACCGTCCGGATTTTATAAAAAATGTATACTTCGCGAGTTATTATTTTTTAACGGATGGCGGCGCCACTTAGCATAGGGGAGCCCCTTAATACGTAAACACTTGACTTAAAGATACGACTAAAACTTAAAAAAAAAAATTTGAGATTTAAAATAATATTGCCCGCTACTCCAAAGTTGTTTCATGCAAACAAATTCGCGATCGCTACAACGCTGTCACTAAATTTTACGTCATGTCACTTACGTCAAGTGTAGCGACGTTTGTCATTATTTAGAAAGGTTTAATAAGAAGATTTTATAAGAAGTTCAAATTTAGAATGTGGTTGCGAGTCTTGGGAATGGCAAATGTTTACCAGTGGATCAGGCTGTTGATGACGATGATTATGATCGAATTTAAAGTGCATCTAAACTTGGCATTGGATTGGATTTCAATCCTTTTTTAGGCGAACAATTAGCCGATAGGAACTTGGCCGCCCCCTTTTTGACAGGTATGTTTTTGGTGGGATTATTTTTTCTCTTTGCGCAGTACGGCTATAAAAAATGTACCGTTTCGCGAAGAGATCCACAGACAAAGATCCTTATTTTTCTATCTAAAGGAGATAAGCAAATAAAGATCTTTGTTTCAGGTAGATCTCTTCACAAAACTGTACAATTTTAAATTAAAAAAAGCCGGACTGCGTTTTTTGCCTTTGTGCGACTAATGTCCAAACATGTATATTTGTGTGTGTATTCTTGTAATATCCGTTTTTGGGACTATCTTACTCGTGTATTGCTTATTATTCTTATGACATTTTTCTTATATATTTCTTGGAGAATTTTGGCTCCCCAGAGTCCACAACCTACGATATTAATATAGTCGTGGAGTGGAGTGAGATTATGTGATTAGACTCGAATATAGAGAGTTGAGTTAATTAAGCAATGTATACTATGATTAACTTTTTTTCCCGTGTAGGTTTTTATTATTAAGATTTATAATTATTTTTATGTGTATATTGTATTGCAATTGCATTGCATGCTACCTCGTTACATCGTTTCTACCTCATTTTTCATCTCATTTACCATTTCTTTCTCTAAATTTGAATATTTAATTTTGGAATTCATTCGAAAATCATCTGTCAAATCATCCATTTTTCATCTCCTGGCCTCTCGCATCACGGCCATTTTCGTTATGTATTTTTATATTTTCTTAAAGCTTGAAACAGTTATATTATTATTCATTGAATTGTTACTGTGAACATTATAAAAAAGTTCTGTGCCTATTTGCGTTTCTATTCAATGCTTAGTGCTAGCACCTCATCATCATCTTTATCATCGTGATGACGCTCTGCAGGCGCGCCTAAGTCCTGGGCGCCTAACAGTATTAGGCATTATTAAGTTTCTAAGACATTTTTATTATTCAAAAACGATTATAAATAAAAAAATATCCGGCTAGTGATTTATCTTACTTAAAAGAAATGTAAAAAACATAAATATAAATTCAGCTCGTCCCTAAAATTCTTGGCAAAATCATTGAAAACGAAATTCGCAATTGAATTAATACAAAAGTCTCTCCATCATTTGTTATTCACAAGACATCTTCGTGATCAGAATACAATATTGTTTACGATCAAAAAGTAATGAGCTCCAATTATACTCGGTTTAACATTTCTATTCACCAGCTCTCGGGTTTTCGTTACTTTTGGCCAGAATAATGAATAATACATCATTTCAATTATTCCTTCATTTACTCGAGGGATGAATTTCGATTACAAATGTCTCAATATTTGCATACACGAGCCAAGGGTTTATTCAAAGCCTTATTTTATTTGATGTTAAAACATAAAAATGGCCGTTTAACGTTACTGCATTTTGAATATGTCGATTGATTGTGAATATTTAACGATCGTTTTTGACATTCTGTATAACATTTTTTTCTGTAAAAATATCATAATATCATCTTATAAGTACTAACAACACAAGCATGATTTATTGAAGAAAGGTCTGAAAAGTTAAATCTTAAAATCTTTTTTGGGACTCGTAAGAAAGTCTCGTAATTCGTTTTGAAGTCAATATTGTTAAAAGTGAAGTAAAATTAAACGAAAATAAATTATAAAAAGTTACACAGAATATATCATACATAATCGCGGTGGTGCGCGGGGCGCTGATTTGTGATTGACGTGTTTCTATACGCTCCGTTTTCAAAAAAATATTACTGTGTAAAAAGTGAAAATTTGTGCCTAAATTCTATACATAAATAATCCTTACTTAAAGAGCTTTAAACTGATATAGTTAAATTGATTGTGTTTGTATCAAAAAGTGAGCAATAGCGTAGGTTTTGTTCTTTCGCTAAAGTGAGTGACCGTGACATTGAACTCGTCATTGTGGGTAGATGGTTCATTGATCGTTGACCTTGATCATCTGTGTCAAAGCTGACTCATAAATTCGTTACCCTTACTGCCGAACCGATTGGCGTAAAGGTTAAGAGCGTTGGACTGATCAGTGAGAAGCGGAGGTTCAATACTAAGCGACGGAGACAATTTTATTTATTTAATTTGTTTTGATAATAATATTAATTAGAGTAAAAACAAAAACAATTTTATTTTTTTGACAATTAATCTAAAAATAATGGCTACTAATTCAATCAGTTGTGCAGGCTGCAATTCGGTCATTGACAACGGGCAGTATTTGCGTTGTTATTTCTGTAAGGAGTACTATGACAATGTTTGTGCAAATGTATCAGAAAGGGTGTATAGCTTATTAGTTGGGAATAGAACATCACAGTGGAAATGCGATATGTGTAAGTGCAAGGAGCCAAAATCATCAAATATTAATACACCTTTGCGAGCATATAATAAGGATGATAATGTCAACTGTCGGCGGCGCGGGGGTTCTACAGCGGAAGCTGAAGAAGGCGGCTCTGAGGAGGGTACAGCTCTGCAAGATCCGGGCAGTTCAGATGCATCGGATGGGGGTATGCAGGCTTTGGTTAGCGAGATGCGGGCTTATAGAAAGGAGATGGAAGCATCGCGTATTCAAAAC
Organism: Teleiodes luculella; assembly: GCA_948473455.1. Taxonomy (NCBI): domain Eukaryota; kingdom Metazoa; phylum Arthropoda; class Insecta; order Lepidoptera; family Gelechiidae; genus Teleiodes; species Teleiodes luculella. The sequence continues at coordinate 7,788,937 of OX419590.1, read as the reverse complement.
CAAGCTCTACTGCGTGAGTTCAAAGCTTTCAGCACGGAAATGAAGGCTATGCGAACACAGACGGAAACTCTGCAGGGATCTATAGCGGATTTATTATCGAGAGTAGTAAGCAATGAGGGACGATTAGAAGAAATGGCTGTACGCATAAATACGCTTGAGGCAAATGTGAGTGCAAACAAAACAATGGCTAACACGATCGAATTGCTTAAGACCGAATTGAACGACCGCGAACAGGAGCTGCTTCTTAATGATGTCGAAATCTCTTGCATACCAGAGCAGAAGGGAGAAAGTCTTCATCACGTTGCAGTGCTGGTGGCCAAGAAGCTGGGCGTAGAACTTGGTGAGCAGGACATCGTGTGCGCCACTCGGGTGGGGGCTGCGCCAGATCGGGCTGAGGTGGGCCCGGCGCGGCGGCCCCGGCCCATCGTCGTGCGTCTGGTGCGGCGCTCTGTGCGGGACCAGCTGCTGCGGGAGGCGCGCGTGCGCCGCGAGGCGACCACCGAGGGCACTGGCCTACCGGGCCCAAGCCGAAAGTTTTACGTTAACGAGAGATTGACTCGTGCCAATCGTCACTTGTTCCGGCGAGTACGAGAAGTGGCGAGCCGTCTCAACTGGCGTTTTGTCTGGACCAGGGATGGCAAGATCTTCGCACGCAAGCATTCGGGGCAGGATGCGCCTCGTCATCGTATTAGCTCGGACAATGACCTGGAGCGGGTTTTTGGGCCGCAGCCGGTTGGATCTCCTGAAAATTAATTGCATATTTCTTAATGTTGTGGCTTTATTATTATTGTTTTATTTGATGTCTATTGTAGTAATTTTTATCACCTTGTTTGTCCTGAGTTTGCAGCTATTTTATGTTTCCGTCGGGCTACTTCTGTTGGCATTTTTTTTTTAATTTTTTATCGTATAACTTTGACCTGAAAGAGAACACTTTATTATTACTGGTGTGTCATCCAAATACACAAATTAACTATAAATCTATGGTAACTTGTACATCTATGAAATTGAAATATTTTTATTGTTTATTTTGCCATCATAAAGCGCAATACTGTTTGAAATATAACTACAAATCTAAAATGACTAGTAAATGTATAAAATTGCCACTTTTTAACTGTTTAGATCGTATTATGAACCTACTTAGAATTATAAGAGCTTTGATAAATGTTTTATGTAAATTCATTAAACTTACCATATTTTTTTCACACAAACAATGCATCAGGTTCATAATCACGCAATATTTTTGTGATTTTGTCATGTGTCATATTTGTACATTGTGTGCTCACATGTTGAAGGGTCCAAGGCGAAGTCAACTGGAAAATAAAACAATAACACATTTTTGTGACCATGGATATGAATGGCTGATACATTTTAACACACTCACAGCGATCACTGCAAATAATATATTATTCTCTATTTTCAATATCTTGTGTAAATATTATAATATATTATTATGGCGTAACTGGCACTACACTTACTTTTGCATATTAAGTTTAAATCCAGTCAATTATTATTCGTTAATCATGGCATGTTTCGCATGGTGGCGTTGTCTTCACTGCACCTCTGTTGCGCAACAAACAATATGCTTCCCCAACAAGTTATTTTCTTTGAACTTTCTTTGTGCTTGCTTGTTGATACTTGTACATATTATTATACTCTGCTTAATTCAACAACACTAAGTTTTTCCGTTTGTCGTTGTATAACGCCGGTTCACTCGCGACTGGTCATGAGGACTTTCAGATTTCTGCGACACGTTCCAACGCTGATATAATAGCAATTAATGAATCGTGGTTGCCAGCCGGGCAGGAGGCGCGCGCGCCGGCCGTACCCGGCTATCGACTGCGCTGCACTCCGCGGCCCGTGCACATGCGCGGTGGGCGGGGCGGGGGGGTTGCCTTCTATATCAAGCGAGATATTAGGGTTCGATATGAGACACATCCTGAGGCGGATATTGAACAGATGTGGGTTTCTACAAAGCACAATGGAAAGCGCGTAATAATTGGTACTGCATACCGACCACAGTGGGTTAATGTGGATAGCTTCATTGACGCAATAACCTTGTCTGTCGTTTCTTTCTCTGCGTTTGATCACATAGTGCTGCTGGGTGATTTCAATATCAACTTGTTGGATAGGGTGAATTGCAACGTAGTTAAGTTACAGCAGTTTTTAACATATATGGACCTTAAGCAGGTTGTGACGGAGCCTACTCATTTTACGGCGGAGTCGGCTACACTACTCGATGTAGTATGCACTAATGCACCTGTTCGAGAGGTAACAATAGCAAGCGTAACGGGTTCTGCTCTGGGTCATGCAATGGTTAATGTGACTTTAGTAATTAAGAAGGAAAAAATGCCTACCAGATGTATCACCTATAGACCTATTAAAAGCATGGACGTGGATGGATTTAACACAGATTTGAACTCTCTGGACTGGGAATCTGTTTTACTTATGCCAACGGTTGATGAAATGGTGTCAAAATACTACTCCATTTTGTTAGGCTTGTTTGATAGGCACGCACCTTGTAAAACAGTAAAAAAAAAATTTGACACTTCACTTCCATGGATCACGGATAATATTCGATTACTGATTGATTTAAGGGATGAAGCGCTTGCAAAATATCGTAAAACTAAATCAGATAGCGATAAGACCGCGTTAAAAGAGTTAAGAAAGTTGGTAGAAACAAGCATTAATAACGAAAAACGTGCCTTTTTTGATCACTATGTCAATTCAAAAGCGAGTGATGGAAAGACTTTTTGGAAGAACATTAAAAACCAAATCTTTACTGACCCTAGCCAATGTGGCAAACTACCGGAAGACTTTGACAATGCAAATGAAATAAACGATCACTTTTTAAATATACCCTGTAGTGACAATATTCCAGCCTCTCAGTTTTCATATTTTGAATCAAATAGTTTTGGAGCCTCCACTTTTAATTTAAACCCTATAGATGAAAAGGATATCTACAACATTATTATCTCAATAAAGTCAAATGCGGTTGGGAGTGATGGGGTCAGTGGGGACATGATAGTGTTAACTCTTCCACGAACGCTTCACATAATCACGGCTATAATAAATAGGTCCATTGAGACTGGTGTCGTTCCCACTGCATGGAAGGAGGCACATGTCACACCTCTTCCCAAAATTGACAATCCGACAGAATTAAAAGATCTGAGAGCCATAAGTATTCTGCCGTTTTTCTCTAAAATCTTGGAGAAAGCAGTTCATGTTCAGCTTTCTAAATATGCCGAGAACAATAACATCCTACCAGTGCATCAGTCAGGTTTTCGTAAGGGTCGTGGCACGGGCACTGCTCTTCTCGACGTGGTCGATAATATACTGTCTGATCAAGACGAAGGTCGTGGAACTATCCTAGCGTTGCTGGACTTCTCGCGTGCGTTCGATAGTATTAGTATTCCTCTACTTTTAAATAAGCTAAAATACTATGGTATACGTGACTTGTCGCTAAAATGGTTTAAGAGTTATCTCGAACAGAGACGCCAGGCAGTTAAGCTTACCAATCAAAATGGGAAAAGTATTGTGTCGGATTGGAGGACGGTTACGCGGGGAGTCCCGCAGGGTTCGATTCTTGGGCCATTACTTTTTATAATTTACAGTGCAGATCTTCTATCTGAGATACAGTACTGCAGGCATCACTGTTATGCAGATGACTTGCAGTTGTATACCTCTGAAGTGCCTGTGAATATATCCAATGCCATCAAGAACATCAATGATGATCTGAGTAGGGTAGCGGATTGGTCACGCAGAAACGCTCTTTTACTTAATCCCTCGAAATCTAAATTTATGGTAATGGGTACAAAAACTCAGGTGAAAAAGATCTTGCGGGTTAATCCGGTGGTCCACATTGACGGGCAAAGGGTTGAGCGTGTTGAGGAGTGTAGGAATCTGGGGCTCATGTTCGACAGTTGCCTGCGTTTTGAGTCACATGTCGTAGGACTAGTGAAAACATGTATGTATAGGTTAAAAGTACTATACAAAATACGTAACCTGATCAATGAGAAATCACGAATAACACTGTGTGAATCTCTAGTACTGTCGAGATTGAATTACGGAGACATAGTTATGGGACCTCGTCTACTATCAAAGTCAAAGCGTTTAATACAGCGCGTTCAGAACGCCTGCAGTAGGTTTTGTTTCACAATCCCACCGCGTAGTCATATTTCCCCTTACTTAAATGCGGCCAATATGTTAAATATGGAATCACGTCGGAGACTTCACCTTACATGTCTTGTGTTTAGTATTATGAAACACGAAAATCCAGAGTACTTATTTCACAAATTGAAACCTTCGCCACTCGTAGCCAGATACGGGACAAGAACTGCGCGTGCTCCACTTGCGACTAGCCTGCATCGAACTGTGGCATTTCGCGGCAGTTTCCGCTTCCAGGCTACGAAATGCTGGAACGACTTGCCGCCGCCGATGAGGGCATTAAACACTTTAGTTACCTTTAAAAAACATTTTAAGCTTTATTTGATTGATTTACAAAAAAGTACAACATAACTGGAGCTGAAAATGTTTAGTGTTTGCGGCATGGCTAAATTTTATTTTGGTTTATTTAATTTTTATTTTGTTTTATTGATTGCATTTATTTTACTTTGTTTTACCTATTAATTTTATTATACCACTACACAACACATCAGTACACGGATCACGTAACATAATTTAATGACACTGCACACATTACTTTTTTGCTATTTACTATTATTCAAGATAATCTGCCTGTATAAGCACTTCATGCGTAAGTGGCACAAAAATGCTGAGAACGTTTAGATTCCTCTTACTTTAAAAAACGTTTTCTAAGTACCCGCGTTCATCTCCTGGGTGAGGGCTGAAAATCAGTGTTGCCTCCTGGGCAAGTATATCGCTGAGCCTTGACCCTTCTGCATTGCAGCGCACACATGTGCATGTCTGTTCATATGTTCGTTATATGTAATTTCTTTGCTTGTTTTCGTTTTTTTATTTTGTGACATGTCCATGTGTGTTTTGTGTAATGCAATAAACGTTTTACTTACTTACTTACTTACTTAATCAAATAGCTAATAATACTATTTGAAACTTATTTCTGCTAAGGAGAAAACATTCTTTTAGCTTGTATTTTTTCTAAGCATTTAATCTCACGGCGAGGAGCACCCAGGCGACAGTTCCCGTTTTTCCGTTTTTATTAGACGCAGCATAAAAAAGCTTATTCAGTTCAAATTAAATTGGCTCAATAATCTGAACTGTGCGCTTTGTTCAATGAAGCCCGGTGCAGTATTGCACAACCATGCGACACAAACCGCGGTGTTTTTTATGGCATACACTGACTGCTCTGCTTATTTTTTTAAGTTACAAGAATATTCTCGGTACGTTATACAAGCTCAAATGAGTAGTGCTTGTACTATGCGTGCCAAATAAGAATAGGATCGCGTTTGCAGCTAATGTCACGAGACAAATGTCACCAAATGTCAAATTAGTACAGTCTGCAAGAAAATGTAATAATTTTAATACCTATTAATTAATTTCAATAAATTAAATCTTAAAGATAACGCAACAATAAGCAAAATAGTAATATTATTACTACTGTTCACACCGATAGACGCGTCCGTGTTGCTAGATTATGTGAATTTTCGTGATTTTTACGCATATTATAAAAACATACTTTTCACCAAATACGTCATTAAAAGTGATTTTAATTAGTAAATCAATTTATCAAAAGTGATTTAATTCTTTATTAGCTTTTTTGCACACCTTACACATCACAAATGACGTTCGCGCGAATTGCGGAGCAAGATGGCGACTTGACAGTCCTATTCTTATTTGGCACGCATAGTATATGATAGATACTAAAGTCGTCAATGGAACTGTAACTTATTTAAATGTTCATAATTATGACGTTTGATTTAAGGACGAGGGTGCCCATGATGACGGGTTAAAGGGTGCTGACGCCAATACAAAAGCAAATTCACACAGAAATAAGATTGTTCGATCTATCGATGTTTTGTTTGTTAGGTTTGATGATCGACTATAAATCATAATTGCATGTAAATTCATTTCAGAAGCTTACCAGAGATGGTGAGCGATGTCGCCTCCCCAAATCTAGTGGCCCCATGCCATTAGCCGCGACTCCTGCTAAAAAAGGGAGCAACAGCGGTGCATGCAATCAGCCGTCGCGCCGCGATTAGCTCGCACTGCCCGTTGACACGTCCTGTCTGCTTTATGTGCCTGTATGCAAAATCCACCGCATGCGTTCTCCTTGTTATTTTAAATAAGGGATTTTTTGACAGCGGGGACTAGGTTTTTTTAATATGTTCTTATTGATATCTGGCACTAGTACAGGCCGGAGCTGACCTGGTTTATGGAGCAGCAAATCATAACGAAAAAAATAATATAAATTTATGAGGATGTATGGATGATGTCTGTTACTCTTACACGCAAAAGCTACAAAATGGATTAAGTGAAATACAAAAATGTAGCTTACACATCAGAAAAACACATGAGCTACCTGTTACCGCGGGAAAATACCTCATTCCCACGGGAAAAACTGCTGACGCGGGCGGAGCCGCGCGGCGGAAATCTAGGTGTTCTATCATATCTCGAAATGGTCTGTCGATAAAGATAGCGACAGAATCGGTGGTATACTCAAATCTAAATGTCAAAATATTTTTTTTTGTTAATTTTGGTTTTGGCAGCACACCCTATGCTTTCGACGATCTATCGAACCAATTAGCTTCTTATTTATGGCTGTCAAAAGTTGTATATTTTCCAGAAATATCATAAAAAGGCTCTCTATTAGAGTTGCCGCTCCCAGAACAGTGATGCTTCCAACTAGCGCTCGCTACAATTAGCTAGTGTAAGGCAATGACACGTCTCGCCCGACTGCTTTGTAAAGCAAATGGTCTGTAGATTCTATTTCACACGCTTTCCTTATTATTTTGTTCAACTTTGAACAGACTTTATTGCAATAATATGCTTTGTTGAACACCAATAGAGCCCACAGCAATAAACGCGTGTATACAAATGGGCGGCCTTCATTGCTAAGGTGGCAATTTGTACCAGGTAATCCAAATTTGCTATTGTTGAGACTAGATCTCTGTTAGGTTAGGTTTCTATATAGTTGGAGTGAGCGACTTTTTTACTGAGACGTAGACGTACTGTAATGGGGTAGGTAGGTGAGTCGTTTTCAAAATAGATGACCGCTACACAAAAAAGAACACAGCGGAAACAGTCTTTCGTTACACAAGTTACACAAAAGAATTTCTAAAGGTGAGTTCATATTAACGTTTTTAAGTAAGGAAAAGCGTTTTATTAAGTAACAAATTAACTTTATCAAAGAACAATTCTTCATTTTATCTATGTCAGGTAAACAAATAATGCAAATTAAAAATATATTCTGATATACACTGAAAAAATACTGGTTTTTGCAGTGAAATACAGCTTTATTTTCTGTGTAACGTTACACAAAGGACTGTGTCACGCAAAGTAACGTTACACAAAGGATTGTGTCACGCAAATGTGTTACACAGAAGAACAATAAAACCTTGCGACATCAACATAACTTCAAAAAAGTTGCAGTAAAATCTTATTAGATTGGCTTAATTACATTATATTCTGTTACTGTTAGACGAAACACAATATTCAACAAAGATTTTCTAAGTTAGTATAGTAACTTACATTTGAAATTCGCGCTATACAAAGGAATATTTTTTGCGACAAAACTCGAGCCGCACACATTTTAACTACACCACAGTGAAAAAAAAAACATAGCCGCGCTGTCATATGTTAGATTGGTAGACGTATAGTGCGCCACTTCAAAACAAATTAAGAATGCGTTCCAATAACCTAAACTTTCGTGATATTGACGTTACACACTGGAGTAACGAAAAGTGATAGAAAAGGGGACATGTGATTAAATTCGATTATTACCTTTATTTATTTGCTATTCTTATTTTCATATTATTTTTATAATATTACAGTAAGTCAGATTATATACCCAGTACATAATTATAACGATATTCGAACGGTTTAGTCATCAAAGGAATATGAACCTGGAAGAGTATCAGTGAGACATTTGAAATTTGTATGGAAGAGATAAATAGTTTTTTTTTGTAATATGGTTTTATCTGTTATTTTAATAGATAAAAACTACAAAGTCATTGAAACACCTAACTAAAACATTAATAAGGCATCTTCTAATCCCACAAGCTATAAATTCGTCGTTATCAACCTGATATTGAGTGAGGACAAAACATTTTCGGAAAATGTACAACAATTTTGAAAATGACTCAGGTATGTAATTTTTTTGTTACTCTCGATAAAGATTCGTTTGAAGATATACGAATTCCTAGTAATATTTGCCTCGTTCTGAATCATAAAACCGAAAGATAGCGATTATTACAATGTTCTAGTGAAATTAATTTGACCTCCAAATGATCTATTTAGTACGCTCTGTATGAGCTATTTATTGTATTTTTTTATAAATTGAATTAAGATAAAATATGGAAATTGATATAATAAAATAAGCTAAAATTGAAACAAAATCATTTGTTAGGTACAGTAAAAAATAATTAAACATAGGTACCCAATTGCGATTTTTCTCTTATTTGGTAAATCTTGACTCTTGAATTGAATCTTGACACATGTCACGGTTATTTTAAAGATCTTAGCCAAACTTGTCCTTCATTAATGATGTACGAAGAACGATGTTCTGCTCTAGGCACAGAATAAATAATAGGTACAGAAGGCGCACTCTCTGATAGCAAACATGCGTATTTAATTCTAGCTACCACGACACTAAAACGTTCGAATTACATTGAACGCCTCGAACGTGGCTATAATAGCCTACCGTTTGTCGTTGCGCTCGTATTAAAACAAAATGCACCTTAAGACCGCGCCGCGAGAGTCCGTATTGGCACAGACTAAATAATAGCGTCTTCACAAGCGCGCGCGTGTTTCCTACTAACTGGCCCCGAATACGGGGCCGCTCGGCGTAGGAGTACATTCTGGAGCTCTGGCTCGGAGTGCGCCGGGCCTGCTCTAGGGGTGAAACACAGCAACTCGTTTCAGAAACTTATCGGCGGCCTCTTTGTAAAATACTATCGGATATTTTCAAAAGTAACTAGGCAAGAAGTTTGAGCACGTAGACAAGTTCACTTTGAGTTTAAGCTTCATTTTCAATCGAAACTAGCATACATTTTTCAACGTCAGAATTTTATTTTACAAAGAGTTTTCTTGTTATTGTTTAGAAGAATAACGGGTGTATGTAAGTGCTGAACTTTAGGTAAAAGCTGAAAGTAAATAATGTATAGTTTTTACTATTTTCATTATTTTGATCAAAAAATGAAGTAAGAATAATGTTTAAAACCACAAAATAATACAGTAAAATTTTACAACGAAATACAATTTTAATTGTATCTTTCAAAATTTTGGTCAGTAGGTACCTGATTATCTGCAATATTATACAACAATATACTTAGGTATGTAAAAATAAAATAAATAAGTACTTAATAAATTGTTTTTTCTTAGTCTTCTTTTGTTATCCAGGTGTGTACTTAAATATTCACAGTGTAAACTTGATTGAAATGGGCGAGTCAACGTCAGTAAACTAAACATACATACATACCGCAAAACTTGGTTGCCGTTTGCCTCAAATTCAGTAGGTAAGTAATACTTTAAACAAACTCGTGCAAAGTTGCTGAACACGAACAGGTGCTGCGCCAAATACGTCCCAATATTCACAAGTGTAAGGAGCTCGTGAGTATTTGATATTTCAGAGAGCTCCCCTAGGACAGCTCCAACTCTAGAGTTGGACGAGATAAATACCGCCAAGAATATTTATCCTTAGAATAGAATTAGATTGATGTGTCTATACCTAGCGATTGACCATGCCCTGCGTTTTGACGGATACATACAATCATTAACTTTATTGCACACAAGGACATAAATACAAACATTAATATGTAGCAAATAGGGTGTAGGCGGCCTTATTGCTAAAGGTAGCAATCCCTACCAGGCAACCTTCGGGTAGAGGAGATTTATAGTAGAAATGCGGGCTGGTGCATGTGTACAACGACATTTTGAAATAATATGAATTTATAATAAAAAAACCAAACTCTGAAGAGTACCTCTACTAGGTACTTACATAATAATGGTTACACAAATTAACACAGATATTATAAGCATACGTCTATAAATAAATAAAATAAATAGTTACTTATAAACATACGTACATATTAATAACTAGCTTTCCGCGTTAATTTTTTTTCCCATGGGAATGAGGTATTTTTTTTATCCTTGGACATCAACGAACATTTAAAAAAAAAGGATTGGTAAAATTGGTCCAGGCGTTGTTGAGTTATGCTCTTACCAACACATTTTGCGATTCATTTTTATAATATAGAGATATACCTACTAGAAACAAATGACAATTGAAATAAACTGACAACCAAAGAAGGAACAGGAGAAAGAGTGGATAAACTGGGAGGGAAAGGAGATGGGCTTGGTCATCGTGCGGGTTTCCAGGTTAACCTATAAAACCTTGGTGTCGAAATTAATGCTTCTGACATGGTTCGTGTAATGATACATGAATGAGTAGACAGTAGCCGGGACCAACCACATTGGGCTCTACTTCGGCATGGCCGCTAAAATCTCTAAATTTAAGTTGTTTGTCTCTTTCATTCTTATGGGATAAAAATAAAATAAAGCAGAAACTGATAGGAAAATGTATTGTTATTTTTGTTGAGTGTAAGTCAGCGGCTTAGCAAGTAAAGAAGGAACACGGTGAGTCAAACGGTATTGAGCAACTTAAAAAAAAAACTCGAATAAGAAAAATAATTCAGCACTCACAAGGTTTCTCACTACATTCTTCTTTTTGTTTTGTGGAAAACTCATTAAAAAAAAGATCAAGACCATAGACTGAGCTTAATATTTTCTCCTTTTGTTAGCAAGTTTGCTAACGTCACTTACACCCTTTTTAATCTAGGATAATGTAAATACAGTAGGCAGCAAATATGGCTGGACATTACGACCTTGAGAGCACCCGTACTTCGTAGCGGTAGGGGTGAATTTCGTAGTGCGGCCGCATATGCTGGCTTCTATACCTTCTTTCACCTATTTCATGATTCTCACCTCGATGTAATACCCGTATGTGGCTCGAGCGTACACTGCAGCGCTCGAACGGGATAACGAACCGAACGTGCTTCCCCCTGTCCGTCTATCAAACTTAATGCTGCCAGATATCAATGAGAATACACCGTCACTATTTAAATTCGATGGACTTCATTTAGATTGGCTGGATCAGACTGAGTGGCGCCTAGAGAGTGGTTCATGTCCAGCTTTCGATTTCATAGGCTGTTATGATGATTATGATGAGTATGATTGACTATAGGTAGAATTATTTCAAGGACTTGGATTAACATAATTGAAACATAATTTACAGTACATTAAAACTACAACTAAATTGATAAATCTAAGAGCAAAAACAGTTGCTAGTTTTTACCGGTCTATTTTATTGAAATATCGTTAAGAATTTTTATCATTAATACGATTATTTCAATACAGTTTTTTAATCTTTTTTTTTCAATCTGTAATGACAAAAATATATAGACAAAATCTTTTTTTCTCCCTGTACCTGGCAACTTGTTACTCGTTATTGATTATTTGTCAAAGAGTTTTAGCCTAGCCAGACAGGCTTCAGACGAGATCCGAGTTAGAAGCCGGACATTTCACTATCTTTGACGACTAAACGGATTACGATGTATTGATGACTTCAATTTAGACGATTGATTTAACTAGGGTGTTTGTAAAAAAATATATTTTTTTTCAGTTCCATAACAAATGAATTTAAAAGGATGTAATTTATTAAATGCTAATTGATGTAGCTAAAAAATCAACCCGCCTCTGTTTTATTTTTATTTACTTATACCTTTTTTGTATCCCTATCAGGCGTCTTCAGACCACCCTAAGGTCATACAAATAGTTCATTACAATCTGATTAATGGCCTGCAATGGAGCGCATAGACGACAGACATATAAACATTGATTTCTATTTATATATACGTACTGAATCGCACTACCTACTATTTTTTTACTTTATTTATGAATGTTATATTTTAACTAAACATATTTTTATTTCTTTGAAGAGGTTGTGGAATTGGTAGTTATATAAATAATCAAGAAGATGTTTAGAACCTCTCTTATATTAAACGATGTGTGTATCTACGGTACCAAAACACCAATTATTAAAGACCAATTTCCATTAAAACTAAAATGCTCTTTTGAAAGAGCGCACAAAACCGCAGATTACTAAAACAAAAGCGACTTTATAACGCGGATAGCTCTCATTAGTTCTTTTATGATCTGTGCAATATTTTCATGGCGGAGAAAAACGAGCGAAAACTTAATAGCTTGTCTGGGTCGAGAGAACACTGGAGCTTATTTTTAGAGAACAAAGCTGATTAAATTGCTGTTGAGATCATAGCGATGCTTCATTGCACTCTCCTGCGGTCGGGATGGGGTGAAGTGCGCGGAGGGGAAATACGAGCATCTCTTACCTATTTTTTTAATAGCCTACTTTATTTCCCACTGCTGGGCAAAGGCCTCCTCTCCATTACGCCAAACATCACGATCAAGCGCACTTGTGGTCCAGTCTGTATCGTACGCGTCCAAGTCGTCCCGCCAACGTCTCCGAGGCCTGCCTCGTCGTCGGCGTCCATTTTCGGGTATAAAAACTGTAGCCAGTTTAGCCCATCGTTCGGGATGCTTGCGGGCGACATGTCCCGCCCAGTCCCACTTCAGCTTTGCTGTTTTTAAGCCCACATCTGTTATGCCTGTTTTGGAGCTCTAGTTGTATTCCTTATACGGTCAATTCTTCTGGCACTCAACATACTACGCTCCATCATCTTACCTGCTGAATAAAACATATAGACATTTTATTTTTAGTATCAACATGATGACCACTTTATACGGCCTTAATAACTAATTGTCACTCTATGGCTATGCCCGAATTTTATTTTTCCGGCAAAAAGTTTGCTCTGAAAAAACAAACAACAAAAACGAAGTCGGTATGAAGTGATGCGCGTATATACATTTTGGCGATTCATTTTTATTAAACTTAGATTGTGTAAAGTTAGAATAGTTATCCTAAGTTGACTGAAATTCATAGACACAATAAAATACGTTGTTTTTCGATGGACAAAAATGTTGCCTTCTTGCTGAAATATTTCAAAGTCCTAGAGAGGGTGCTCGGTGTTTAACTAACGCTGGCAAGATAAGCCATAGATAAGGCTTTGCAGACCGTATACATGGTATTTGCAGGAACGAACGCGACACCGCAAACCACGTTAGTTACAGATCGGCGTGCGAACATTAATCCTATGATCTATGGCGCGCGCGCTACTGGGCTAACTTCGCATACATTTTGTAGTTAAAACAACAGCGATACGTTAGAAAATATGCTAGCGATGAGTAAAACCTTAATTTTTACAAGAATTTTTTTACCCAGATCCGTTGTTAAAAGTACTAGGTATCTGAGGAAATTAATAGAGTTATATTTTTAAACAGAATGTCAAATTTTTCATAGAAAACATTGCTGGGATTTAAAGTACTACGGCGTAGCGGTCGTAGCAAGTGCTACGGCGCGGAATCTTTGCTGTAGTGTTTTGATATGGAGATAGGTACTATGCCTATTTATTCTTACTTATAACCTGGAGTCTATTTCGTAACGCTTTTCAACATTCTTGTATCTTTGGTTATACCAGTCATACTGAGAATAGCAATCTATCTCAAATCCTAATGAAAATACTGTTCTATAATTATAGACAAAAGAGTGTAATTACATAGAGTTACTTTAACTTTTGACTGTTAGAATATTACACTCAATTAAATGACAGTACAAAAATCAAACCTCTATATCTAATCTACGATGTCATAACTCTTTTCTTGGTAGGTAGAGAGGTAGAGTACAATAATAATTGAAATGTATTGTTATAATAGTTGATGCAGAAAGATTATAATAATTTATAAGAATAGATTGGTCCGCTATGGGCGTGGGACGAATGAAATGTGCAAGGTACAAAACGCACTTCGTCTTCCGAACAAGGATCTTAAGTACTACGGTAGTCTTATGAGTTCCTTGTTTCCGAAGAAGACCACGCGAACACCTCGCTCCGCGGTGATACAACGCCGCGGTGATGGTCATCATTAACAGTTCATATATGTCCCCACTGAGGGGCTCGAGCCTGAAATCAGGGTGAATAAGCCTTCGCCGACCGCGCTGGCCCAGTGCGCGTCGGTGAACTTCACACACAACCCTATATTTACATCGCAAGTGTGTGCAGGTTTCCTCACGATATTTGCCTTCGTCGTAAGAGCGTCGAATAAACGTACAAATATTAATTCCGATTAGAACGACGTTCGAACCCGCGAACTTCCGACTGGAAGTCAACGGCCCTAGCCACTTTGCCACCGCGATGGTGTCCTGTAGAAATTGTACAAAATATATGTTTGTTACCTTTAGTGACTTACAATTTAGCCGCCGATATTACTGTATTCTCGTGCATGCCACGTTGAGATGAAAGCCCTTGTAAAGCACTCTTTGTTTCCAATTCCACCAGCACATGTCAGGCACGTGTCATACGCCTACTCTTTCTGCAAGCGTAAAATGAATGACAATAAAAAATGATTAATGATCACTCAGCTCGACGCACAACAAAATGGCATATGATATTTTATGATGATTTATTACATACGTTGAAATAAAAACTTGAATAATAATGTTATTCAAATATTGCGACGGCTCATATAAAAAGTGTCCAAACTTCGGTAGAGTTTGTATGAGTTTTCGTGCGTGGTGTATATGTGAAATCGTAAATATTTTTATGCTTAGAAGTTGTAATACCGACAGTAAATTAACTCTTTACTTTGAACTGTAAATCGCAGGTGATCTTAAAAGTTGGAACAGCAGTGGAGGAGCTATAAACACTTCTACTTATTTTAAGACGAGTGAACTCCCCCAAAAGTTTTATGACGTTTTGCGCGGTGATATTGTAGGTATTATTATGTATAATACATATTATAAATATGTAGAAACAAAACTCCAAGATCCTCCTTCCTCAATATTTATCCTATCTTCAGATACGAGTATAATATAAGGGGGGTATTACATTATAAAAGATATATGATCAAAGATCTTTGACGCAAAGATTAGAAAGGGACGCAGTTATGCGTTAGAATGAGATACAAATACACCGCGCTCACTATAATAATAATAATAATAACTTTATTTGCATAAAATTCAGTCATATACATAAACATGAAAATTAAAATTTAAAAAAATCCAAACAGTGATATATAAATTGTAAACAATTATTTTAATAATGTAAAGAATGTCATTATGTATCAAATTATAATTTTATAATGTTAAAGTATTGTATGTATTATAAAGTTATTAAAATATCGACATGATTTAAAATGTTAGTCTTACAAAATATTCTTTTAAAGTTTAAAATGGTTTAGTTACTAAAAAATGTCTCAATTTATTCTTAAAACTAATCACATTATCACAGTTTTTAATACTATCATCTAAATGGTTAAAAAAATTTTAGTCCTGTATAAATAAGACTGTTAGAAAAATTAATATAATTTGATTTAGGGGCCATAAGACGATCATTATTTCTCAGTTTATAAGGTTGTGTTTCTTTTAATTTAAGATAACAATGGTGTCGATTCGATGTTGGCCAATGCACTAATCTTAACTAAAATTTAGTTAAGATGTGTCAGATGACATATTTAGCTATTCGGAACGCACGACTTAACTTAATTTTGTATGGAATCTGACAGGACTAAAAATAAGTTGAACTAACGCCATTTAGCTATTCGGGAACAACCATTCATCTGTCATTTTTAGTTCGTTATCTGTCATTTTTAGGTGTTTTGAACTTAAAATGGTCTTAATTTAGTTCAGTTTTTTTAGGTGTAGACTTATTATATTTTGTAAGTTTTGAGGTTAACAAACTAGGAAATCGGGTAAAAATTAAATAGTGATGAGTTTCTTCAACCAATCTACTTTCGTTAATCCTGGATATTTACTGAATCACTCATCCTCAGGTCAGCAGGGTCGGTCGAGTCTTTTAGCTAAAAACTCCATCAATCGTACAAGCAAGAGCATGCTAAGTAGATTACTTTGGATTTTGCACCTTTCTTATGTCCATCGAATAAGGAACAGAATCGCAATCGCGTTGGCCCAGCTTAACCTTCACAGAAGCCAGCACATGCAGTTGGACACTTGCAGAAGCCAGCACATCCGGTTGGACACTTGCACTACGAAATTCACCCCTACCGCTACGGAATACAGGCGCTCTCAAGGTTATAATGTCCAGCCGCATGTGCTGCTTACTGTACAACAAATCGACCATAAGTTCTTTTTTGCAATTTCGTTTTTGTTTTACGCAGAATAAATATAAATTTCTAATTTCCGAAACTAAAACGGAACGTAACAAATACTAAGTTGCGTTTCGTTGCGCGTGCGTTCGA
The DNA here is from genome assembly GCA_948473455.1 of Teleiodes luculella. NCBI lineage: Eukaryota > Metazoa > Arthropoda > Insecta > Lepidoptera > Gelechiidae > Teleiodes > Teleiodes luculella. Next base: position 7,772,416 of record OX419590.1, on the reverse strand, counting down.
TTCACGAACGTTCACTTTATTGCGGATTAAGGTTGCATGACATTATACCTTTGCCTTTCTGTTGAAAAAAAATGTATTGCAGGAGCGTGCACAGAGCGAGATAATAAGTATCCGAACGTTAATCGTGTCAAGATTTGTTAAGTCCTGTCAAAAATGAACTAAAATTAGTTAAGATAAGGCGGGTGCAATACCGAATTAACCCCAATGTCTGTAATTATAAATGTATATACTCTATACTCTTGCGCATAACTGCGTCCCTTTCTAATCTTTGCGTCAAAGATCTTTGATCCAAGATCTTTGACAATGTAATATAATAATAATATGTATGTAATATGTCCCTTAGACTATTCCTAAAATTATCAGATTAATTGTTGCTCATATCTTTGTCTATGGTGTTATATTTTATTATAAAATAGATTACGAGTAGAAGAAGTAAGCAAGCTGCAGATTTTTTAAATACTTACTACATTTTGTTTTATCTCTTCAAAATGTTAAACTTTTTATCTATGCATCAAGTTTTTTTTAAATAGCTACATTGAAAAAATATATATATATTTCGTCATAGTAAAAAAATACAACATAACAATTTTCCTTATTTTGTTTTGCATAGAAAGTAATTTATATAAAGGTTTTCTTTTGTTACCCGCTTTCCCGCTACACAATACGTACCTACGTCACGTAAAAGCTTTGCAGGTAAAAGAACACTTAAAAGATTAAGAACCACTGTCCCACGTACTTATTTATGAATGTGGGTGAGGGGAACTCAATGGTTTGACGCGTCGGCAACGCTCAAAAGACAATAAAATTATTTATTTCCCTACGCCCCTAAGCGATGCTTTTATACAAACATGTACAGGCTGTTTATTATTCACTACGTCGTCGCCACCTGACATCTCTCAGACTATAAAAAAGAAACTGTTTTCTCTTACTCTTTTTTACGCCTAAAGTTTGCTGTTTAATTAAATTGAAAGAGATCAAAAGGTCAATGAAATAAATGGACTAATTAAGCATCAGAGCGACTAGGTAGGTCGAGGGAAAATCAATTGATAAATTAATGATGTGATTTTATTTAATAATCAGATTTAATTTATTGTTTGTAATTAACACAGACTTTTTATTAGTTGTTATAAAATGCTAAACAGTACTTAACAGTTTTGAAGAAAATAATGACTTTAAATAATGATCTTATTACTGTCACAAAAAAAGTTATCGTTCTCGTCGCTTCCCTAGCTAGTTTTTTTGTTGATTATGTTTTTACTGCGATATATAGCACGCTATCTATAAATAAACATTATCGATTTGCCGCTCCGTTACCGTTTACTTAAACATTAGGATGCATATCTGGAGGTGCAGACAGTGCAATAAGCCGCGAGCAGTAAATCCGCGCGGCGCCCGCGCCGGGCTAATGGTGCGTGCTGTAACTGCATAACTTACTGCAATTTTCCCCTACTTACCCGAACCACGCGTCATTTGCCACTGCCTCGTCGATCTGGGAGACTGGGCTGGAACGGATAAGGTTCAAGTCACAGCTCATTTTTCATATATAAAATAGTATGGAGGCGGTGGTGGAGGCTGGGAAGCAGTATAAGGAAACGCGTGGTATTTTACTTATAAACGTATTTAGGCGACAAACCACGCCGCGAAGTTGACCTTACCTTACTATGAAATTGTATGAAATTCATATTAAACTTAATGCGTTGCTGAGTTATTTAGAATTTAGAATACTATAAATTCCAAAATCACATTATCATAATATCTTTTGTGAAATCAAGGCAAATGATGCATGATAGTTATTTATTTGTATAATGATAAACATTTTTAGTTTTTAGTCCACGTCAAGTATTGTTGGTACTTGTTTTTATAAAACAAGATTTCAGTTTTGTGAAAAATATTCCTGAAAGCCGAGGATTTGTTTGAAATTTAAATTAAAAAAAAAGGTATAGAATAATGAAATTAAAACTTGACGTCAAGTTCTAAAAGCGTACGTGTAGTAAGATAAGAATGTCTACCCGAATGTAGCGGTTGAGATGGCGACTTTTACTTGTATGCCTTCGTCAGAGTAACAGACAGGGGCATAAAGTCACTGTTCGCTTCTCGACCTGTCACTTAGCGGGCTTTACGACGCACTAACAATTCGGTAATACTGCCGATGTATTTGTGTTCAGGGCTAAGCCCCGCTATACAAACACTTTGGTGATTTCCAAATAACAAGTATCTTTTACATTTAGTTTGTTTACAAGAAAAAATATTTAAAGCCCGTAATCTCGTTATTGGAAGTCGTAGTTATTTTAAACTCTAATTTTAATTTTAAGTCATTAATACTCGTATGTCCCCGATGAGGGCTCGAACTTAACCTTTTTTATTCAGATTAAGATTTTACATTTTACGACGTCAAATAAAGTTAAAGGAAGTTTATAAGTTGTGATCAAACCAGTCGACTATGCTGGCCCAGTGCGGGTTGGTCAACTTCACACACGACCTTTGAATTTCTTCGTAGGTGTGTGCAGCTTTTCTTACGATGTTTTTCTTCCGTAGTTTTAATTTAAATCTTAGATTTTTAGTTTGAAATTTCTTTCAGCTCCATCAAAGTAGACGGTGTAAAGTTTAATTTAACCGGAACCGGTACCTGATTGTATTCAAGCCTCGTTCGCCACCCTTTTTCAATTCTTTCACGTCGATTATTTGGAGTACTAAGCTTCCTGCCGTTAAATTAATAGTCAGATCGCTTGAGAGGCGTTTATACAGAATCTTTTAAATAAAGTTGGTACGTGATGCCGGCGGCGAGGGGATGCCAAATGGTGCTACAACAGATTTTTGTAATGTTCTGTATTGGTAAGCGAGGTCTGGACCTACGCCAATTCGGCCATCGATTTACAACTCGAGTTTATGTTTTCCGGATACTTTTCGGAGTACATGGAATCTAAAAGCTTACATTAGTTATGCGTGCACGCACCAGGAATATTTTCTTTTTTAACATAAAAAGGAAAAGGGTTATGTTATAAGATGTCTAATCTTTAAGAACGGTTTAAGTATTTGTATATTGTTTGCGACGATCTAGTGAGGGTCGCGGGAAGCCGCTGGATGCGGGCAGCGCTGGACTGATCATTGTGGAGATCCTTGGGGGAGGCCTTTGGTCAGCAGTGGACGTCTTTCGGCTTAGATGATGATGATGATGATATTGTTTGCGGAAGAAGCAATGTGAGCAGGCCTTATATAAGGTGAATCGAAGACTAAGTAAGGGTTATGGAGGACCAAAGTGCAAGCTATTGTAGAAATCCTTACAGCTAAAATTATGATGATAATTCTATAGTATTATCGTCCATATCGTTCAAATATTTATTTAATCTATTGAATGAAAAAAATATTTGAAATTTCATACAGAAGTTTTCAATTGTATGAGCATTTCATTTTTTTGTGATAAAACGTAATAACAGTCGAAAATAAAAGCATCTGTGTTTCGAATGAACAAAAGTTTGTAAGAAGTAACGTAAAATATAAAAATATAAAGGTTTCTTCTCAGTTTATTGTGAAACTCGAAAAAGTCAAATTAAGTAGGCGTGTTGATGTCAAGAGTTTGGAAACAATTTCGGGAGCAGAAAGTTGTGTGGAGTCGAGATTTCCTTGTTTCTTTTAGCTAGTGTACTAGCTGCCCGCCGGCGGCTTCGCTGTCTGTTTTCAGATATTTATTTGGCTTCGGTTCTATCACGGCACAGCGAGCCAAACGAACACAACTTCCGTTTTAAGGATTTTCTTCTAGCTCCCGTTTGACGAGGTGCACAGTTCCAGAGAGCTTCATTTTACTGTTTTTACATATTCTGAAATCTTATTTTTTTACAGTTTCTCATCATCTCCTCACAAACTATTTTGCTGATAATTTTTGTTGTAACTTACGTTTTTTATCTTTACTATCACTGTTTTACTGTTTGTCTCGTGACTTTAATCCATTGGGATTTTGTAATATTCGGCCGATTCAAAATACATTAGGTATATAACTGATTCATTACATCTTTACCCCGTAAATTAGAATTCGAAGGAGATGTCTTGTTTTTTCAATTATAACTATAACAGATAGGGTAAAAAGTAGATTGTTCACATTATTGCAGATAGGAGTAGGTATAAATTTGTGGTAATAATTCATCTATTTCAGGATGTACCTACCATAAGGCATTAGTATCAAGTATTTACTTGTAAACTATGTTAGCACTCAAAAAGTATTAGGTTTTATTTTCATCTTACTGTATTTTTCAGTGAAATTTGATACAGTCACAAGGTAGTAGGTACACGTCTTGAAAGTAAAATCAGATTGACGAATTTATCAACAGAGATAGGGGGTCGGTAAAATATTAACGTCATTAATTGAATCGCAATATTGCTGCCCTGGAAAATTTTAGTGTTCTTTGACTCGTCAGTACTCGTAATCTATAAGAGTAAGTTAGTTAATTTTTAGATATACATTATTTGATCATATTATCTCAAGACTCTACTCACTGAAAACACGTTTACTGAAAATTTTATCGATAGAACATTAAGCCAAAGTTGCACCTTCTATTATCTTTTTTCGCTTTGTATAGGTAAACGGCAATGAATTGGATGCTGAAACGTGGTCATAAGTATGGGTTTCAACTTTATTAATGTCTCATCTCGAAACATTTTTATTATGTGCATTACTTTTTGTATAAATGGACACCAAAGAATTTGGCACTTACGCTGTTTAGTTCTAGCGCGCAACAGCATACCTTTCTCTGTTATACACGTACGGCACTGCTTAGCGTCATCACTTTCCCGCACTGCGATCAGTCGTCCGCTTACCTTTGCCGACGACGGACCTGCGCTAGGCGATCGCAAATTGCACCGGCGAAATCGAAAATAATTTATTACTAAGATGGGAAACAAACGCCGTCCAAAAAATAAAAAAAAGGCAGATTTGGCAAGAAAACGGAGACTTATGCTTGAAATAAGAAAAAAAACTAAGTACATGCTTTTTTTAAATTAACATGGTCATCTGCATAATATTGCACCACTGAAGGGTTAACTTTCTCTATATAGACCTTGAACTTTCCTGAGACATGCGCAAAACAGTACGTTATAATGCCATATCACATTACTCATTACTTTCGAAAAGGTGATATCACCCCGTACCATTACACATCACCCAAAACATTACCCGAAATGTTCTATGAAAATCACTTTGTTTATAAGGCAGAGTATTACGATGTGCGTGTTCAGTTTCAATGGCTAGACGGCTCTTGACTGTAGGTAATGAGTCTCGAACCCGCACTTACCTACGAACCACTATGCCACTGACGACGCTCCATCTAATCGATACGTTTGAATATTGTAATTGCGTGAAATAAAATAAACTACGACGAAATAATATACAATACAATACGTAAAGACACGCTCTTTTCCCTAACGGGGTGAGCAGAGTTTTAGTAATCATAGGGAGCCCTAACTAATATAAAATTCTCGTGTCACAGTGTTCGATTCCATACTCCTCCGAAACGGCTGGACCGATTCTCATGAAATTTTGTGAGCGTATTCAGTAGGTCTGAGAATCGGAAAACATCTATTTCTCATACAAGTCAAAGTCGAAGTCAAAGTCAAAGTCGAAGTCAAGAGCGTATTCAGTAGGTCTGAGAATCGGCCAACATCTACTTTTCATACAAGTCGAAGTCAAAGTCAAAGTCGAAGTCGAAGTCGAAGTCGAAGTCGAAGTCGAAGTCGAAGTCGAAGTCGAAGTCGAAGTCGAAGTCGAAGTCGAAGTCGAAGTCGAAGTCGAAGTCGAAGTCGAAGTCGAAGTCGAAGTCGAAGTCGAAGTCGAAGTCGAAGTCGAAGTCGAAGTCGAAGTCGAAGTCGAAGTCGAAGTCGAAGTCGAAGTCGAAGTCGAAGTCCGAAGTCCGAAGTCCGAAGTCCGAAGTCCCAAGTCCAAAGTCCAAAGTCCAAAGTCCAAAGTCCAAAGTCCAAAGTCCAAAGTCCAAAGTCCAAAGTCCAAAGTCCAAAGTCAAAGTCAAAGTCAAAGTCAAAGTCAAAGTCAAAGTCAAAGTCAAAGTCAAAGTCAAAGTCAAAGTCAAAGTCAAAGTCAAAGTCAAAGACAAAGTTAAAGTCAAAGTCAAAGTCAAAGTCAGTGTCAGTGTCAGTGTCAGTGTCAGTGTCAGTGTCAGTGTCAGTGTCAGTGTCAGTGTCAGTGTCAGTGTCAGTGTCAGTGTCAGTGTCAGTGTCAGTGTCAGTGTCAGTGTCAGTGTCAGTGTCAGTGTCAGTGTCAGTGTCAGTGTCAGTGTCAGTGTCAGTGTCAGTGTCAGTGTCAGTGTCAGTGTCAGTGTCAGTGTCAGTGTCAGTGTCAGTGTCAGTGTCAGTGTCAGTGTCAGTGTCAGTGTCAGTGTCAGTGTCAGTGTCAGTGTCAGTGTCAGTGTCAGTGTCAGTGTCAGTGTCAGTGTCAGTGTCAGTGTCAGTGTCAGTGTCAATGTCAATGTCAATGTCAATGTCAATGTCAATGTCAATGTCAATGTCAATGTCAATGTCAAAGTCAAAGTAAAAGTCAATGTCGAAAGTCGAAAGTCGAAAGTCGAAAGTCAAAGTCAAAGTCACAACAACAACAACAAAAATAAACTCAATAGAAATAAACTCAAAATAAAAAGATATACAATCAAATAAAATCTATATTATAATAAAACTGTAGAGGTCAAATGTTTGTACATAGAAAAAATAATTTTGATTCGTATAAGGGTAAATGGAAAGGAATAAACAAATATAGCAGTTTATCGTACTATCTCTTTATTAGGATACACAGTATACAGTATTTACTAAGACAAATACTACAATTATAGTATAAATTCTAGCTCTGCTCTGTTCCAACAAAGCGTGGCTAAGTTAAGCGCGCGGTATTTTAAACTGACGGACCCGGCGGCTCCCCGAGCCCCGCGGGGGGTGCGCCCCGCGTCGCACGTCTAGACCACGCCTCCAATGCGCTTTTATTTTTTCGAGGTGCGGCCTTAACAAAACAAAGGCCGCTGCGGATGACAAATTTGTTTCGTCCTCGAGGCGTCAGTTGCTTCAATAACGCGGATCAAGGGAACTGGATGCGCGACGACGTTTAAGCCCGTCACACATGTTTGATAACTATAATTCGTGTGCGAGGGTATGGACGAGAGGGTCAAACAGCTTTAAAATCTAAATCGAAATCAAAAGGTTTTTATTCTATGTAAAATTTTACAAATATTTTTTCGACGTCAAATGAAGTTATTAAGTTTTATGAAGAATAAACTCTTATATTTTAAAGAAGGCGATGCGATATTAGTTTGAAGAGAACTGATAGGTTCGCGCAATGTGTGCGATACTGTGGCGAAGAACCCGCCAAAGAATCACAGGATAGCATATTTTGATCTTTCCTCTTTTTAAAAAAAGAAACGTTTTTATGGGAAAGGCATGAATCAATGGTAATTCTTTGCCGCAGCTAGAGAAGGACTTTGTCGTCGCCGGAGTGAGGGGCATTGTCATTATCACAAATCTCCAACTGCATTGCCCAGGATGTGCCGGGGAGGTTAGTAACCTTCGATTACAAACACTCAAACCACGAACAAAGAACGACCGTGATTTGAAAGGATCCAACCTGCAGTAACTGAATGCATGCATAGAAACTTTACAGAGAATTTCACTCCAGAAAAACTAGGACAAATTAAAGCCTTGTGACATTATGAATCCCGTATTATTTGGTACAAATAGGTCTATTCCATGAAATGCGTATCCATGTAGTACGAAATTTGATGGGATTCCTCCTCTGCACCCCTCGGATCGAGATACCAAATAATAAATTGAATCCGGTAGAAAACCCAGCTTAAGATACTCTGCCTTTTTTCTTGATTTGACAGACGTTTTTACGAAGGCTTAAATTCATAATGATGTCACTTCGTGGAATTTCCAAATTGAAAATATGACGAGTGTTAGAGTATGTTATGTATTATGATAGGATTTTAGATGTTATTAGCTTAAGCAGAGAAGATATTTCATTGGGATTGAAAATGAAATACAAAATATATGAATACAACACCAATTACTTAGTGTACATAACATCATATACGAACAAAGAGATTACGCTCAGAGATTGTAACTTCTACCCTGCTGAACCCGTATTTATTCAGAAATTATAATTACCTGTCTTTATTTTAATACAGAGTATAAAAACTTTAAACCATTTATATTTTCAATACCTCAAAAAAGCAACCTATACCAATTTTCGTAACTTTCGACCTCCGGCTAGCGCTATTAAAACAGAAACTGAAAGAAAAAGCAAAGTGAAAAAACTGCCGGTTTCTATTTACTCCGAAAATATCTGCCGATTTTTGCTGTACGTTTGTTACAAATAGGCGGGTGCGATATTAATTTTGGAGTCACATATTTCCATGGCCTGGGAACAATTCTAATTTTAACGCGAGGGCCAAATTTATGCTCGCTGCATATGTTACCATTAGCGTATAGAGAAGCGTAATAACTTTCAACTTGCCCATTTATTTACGTAATTATTATGCTATATAATATGTTTATTTAGTTTACATTTTTGACTTACTACAGTGTATATTTTTATTCTTCCTACATAATGTAAGTATGCTTAAAAATACACTTTTGTCGGTATAATAAATGTATTTTCGTGAAATAATCTAGATATAATCAAATTCTTAAGTATATGTCTAAAAGAATATCTTTTCTTCTCTGCTATATTTTTTTCGTTCTTATTAGGCCAAAAAGCACATATAAGTTTAAAATAATAATAGACGATACAATTTATTGAAGAAAAAAAAATCCTTTCGCTACTCGCTACTTGTACACCAACTTAAAAAAATAACAAGATATCTTTTATTATAGGCTTAAATTATTTCTATGTATTACGATGTTCTATTGTGATACATCCGAAAACATTTTTCCAAAAGCTTTACTTGCTCTGAAATTATGGCAATCTAGCGTAGAATAATATGCTATGTTCAATTTCAAATATACAGGGTGTAAGCAAAAGTTTCATTATCATTTAGTATTGTGTAAGTGTAAAACATCAAACGTATAAAAATTTTGGCCAATTTTTGTATTACAAATTTTGAAATAAGTATGCATAGCTACGCGTAGCGTGGAAATGAGTAGAAAACTGTCTGGTTGCAGCTTTGGCAACGTCGTCGTCGCGTTGTTTCACAAAGTACATACTATGCATCTCTGCCACGTGATTATTTGCGAGAGCGTGATGTGTAAACTTGGAAGCGTAGAGCAGGTTAAAAAATAATTTTAATATAGTAATTAATTAAATATTTTTTTATGTTTAGTAGGTACTTTGTATGTCACTAATACTATACTGGTAAGATAATGATATTTTCCTTACACCCTGTATTTTCAGCTCTTTTGACAGGTGCAAGCTGTTAAAATTTAGAGCACCAAAAGGATTTACAGCATATGGCAATACTCGTACATAGAGCTCTATTCATGTGCGCGTTACATACACATGGCTACAAATTGTTTAGCTCATTTTAAAAGCGTTAATAGCATAATAAGAGCACAGTTGAAAATATATTTAACTAATTGGATTTTTCAAAAAGCAAAAGTGATATTCATTACTTTGTAGAATTCAGTTATTAATATTACGCTTATCTCATCAACATTTTAAGGCTATGATTTTAAATAGCGCAATTGATCTTTTTATCTATTTAGTCGCTATCTTTGTTTACGCTACCCTACGCTACGCTACGCTACCCGTTTTACTCAAAACCCCATGATTCATTAAACAAGTTTTTTTTGGGATAAACTGTGTAAAAAAATTACTCATACATGTTGTGTGCGGTTTTCTGTGGATTTTCGAACTCAATCTCGGCGGTTTCCAAGCAACATTTCACCTGAGTTTCGCTGAAATTGGACCCTTCCGAAACTCGTAATATCTTTCAAGTTAAACAGCAGTATGTAATAGCCCGTAGCGCACGTAGCATCCAGTCTAGATCCACAAAGGATACGAAGCGAGGGATACAAAACATCTAGATTAACCATGAACTATCAAACGCTATCTTTGATTGCACTTCAAATAAACAAACACGTAATATAAAGAAACTGAAAAAAAGAATGGACACTAGACAGTGTTCATGAAGTGGTAAAACGCGAAATTGTGATCATTTGATAATGAGGAATAATGTTACTGTTTCTTTGCAGCACAAATAGTAAATATTGAAAGGAGGGTGACTATAACGTTTTGTTACATTTATTTCCCATTTCAGAATCAATCTATCCGCCGCCGTCGTCATCGTGGTGTACAAAGAGTAAACATTTTCATTCCCTGTTTTTGCTCCGCCACGATCGCGTAATAACTTCGCTTTGTATCGTATTTTCACCTTTACTGAAGGTCGTTTATTGCAAGGTGTTTGGCCTCCATTGTATCGCAGGATTATAAACAGTTTTATATTTTTAGTCTATTTTCTCTAGGCTGTGTTTACTATTTATATCTTTCAGGTCTTTTGTGTTATTTGAAAGCTTTATTATCTTTGTCTATTCATCTTTTCAATGTTATTTTTTATTTGGATCTGTATATTGAATTCATATATGTAAAAGTGAAAGAAAGTATTAGGTTGTAGATTCGTTATTGACATTCTCTTTGGAAAAATGTCCCTCGGCTTTTTTTTTTTAATTGACCTATGCTTGAGTTGACAAAGTACGACGGATCAAGCTTCACCGGACTTATGTCTCTCTCAAGGAATGTTTATCTATTTATTCCTCTAGCAGATTGTGGCGTTAAATATCCTCAGACTAGTACAGTAGAGTGTGGTGGAGTCAAAACAATAACTCACCTCATACGGCGTACCAACTGTGCTTACACCTGCACAATCAGTACTAACTAACTGAGGCCGTTCTAAGGGGCCGAACGTGGCTGATATCCGGACCAACTTGGTTTGTTCCTGACCGAACACCCCGGGATAGGCTAGCACGAGGTATCACGCATGATAGACATAGTTTTATACATAGTTACGTCGTGGGACAAAACTATGGAGTATACACTCTTGTTCTATTGGGGGATATTTCAATATAGCTAGCGGTTTTCTCGCAGTAGACAGTTAAATGTGCGATAAACTCTTGTCATTCTTCGTGCTACGGGGACTGATCTATGATTATGTCACATAATTCAAGCTGCACTGGACTTTCAACAGTTTTTTTCATTATCTCTTATCAGATTGTCACTTTCTTGGTGCCTTATTACTCTAAAGTTGAAGGTCATAATATTGAATTATTTTTCAGAGAACACACACATTCACTGCTAAATAAGTCAGCACGCTATTTTATATCTCAAATTGTGTCTTAATAAAAGAGTTGGTTTTGTTTCTAAAATAAAGACAAGTATTGTTTTAGTGCACCACATCCAGGCGCTATCGAGTCCGCGATCCTAAACCCCAGAAATCCCATCTCGTCCGGCAGCGCTGTAGTTTAATCAGCTTCATTCTTTCCCTGTTATCTGCCTTCACTGTTATCTAACTTATACCAGACTCTGTTGCAAAGTTTTTACTTTTAAAAAGCACAGTCTTTGTTTTATCTGAATATTTTTATTTGTTCATAAAAATACCGCATCGCGATCGAGTTGAACTTGAAACAAAAAACTAAGGCGAGATAACAAAAAAAACATAAAAATATTACTGTCTAGTTGCTTAAAAATGTGTAGATTTATGTTAAAGATAGTGTACGAACTGTCATAAAGTTACTCATGTAATATAATATGAAGTCACATGAAAGGCCTAATACATCTACATACAATATACATACCTACGTACATACCCTTGACAATTTTACATTCACTTCGATTTGTCATCTAAGGAATTTGTCATCGACACGATAAGAAGAAGAAGATTCACTTCGAGGTTGTAGAGGTCGTAGCGTACAGGTTGTTTTTATTATTTTACAGTACTTTGCATAATTGTATTATTTCTTTGTGCGACTTTGATATTGTGTGAAAAGTTTTTTAACCCCCGACTAAAAAGGGGGGTGTTGTCTGTCTGTTCGTAAGGCATCGTAGCTCCTAAACGGATGCGCCGATTTTGATCTAGTTTTTTTTGTTTGCAAGGTGTTACAATCGAGAGGGTTCTTGATTCAATGATCCAAGAAAATATCTTTAGCCATTTGAAGATTATCAGCTCTTTTCTGATTGTTGAAAGGATTAAGTAACGGTTTTGGGGCGGGGGTTTTTAAAACTTTTTAATTTAAAGTTATTATCAAACCAATTTATAACAACGCCTTTGGCATTCACCGCTATATATCTTTGCTGTTCGTATAGTCTGTGGTGTATCTACACTACACAAGTTTAATTTTTCTAGTCTCTTCTCCCACTGGGACCATCCGTAAACTTTTCGCTTTTGCGACTTGTTTTAGATTTTTTAAAGTTTCGTCTCACTGGGAGTGGAGATTTTTGTGTAAAATGAAGGTGTTCAAAATTAGATACGCTTTTTATCTTAATTTAAGGTATTTTTAAATCATAAAAGAGATTGTCTAGAAACAAATTAGCGCTAATTTAAGTTCCTTAATATAATATTTTTTTACCACGTACAATGGACAGAAACGGTTCCTTGAAAATTAAATTAGTCCGGTTAGACATTTTTTTACAAAATAAAATAACACAAATTCATTGTTATAATAAGATTAAATTCGTCATGTTCAAAAATAGTAAACAAAATATTGCTTTGTTCAATTTATTGCAGTTGATTATGCTTTTAAATCGTGATCTTTTTTTTTCATATTATATTGCAAAAAATGTACGTGAACGAACGCGTATAAATCTTTTCATTCATAAATAACGTTAACTCGAGCCATTAATTCTATTCGCCGCTGATGCTGGCGCAGTTTTCGCGTTAAAAGTAAACAAATGAACGTCAGAACAGAAGTTCCGACTGGAACCGTCAGTTTCGACAAATGGGTAACCGCGGGTCATTTGTTTTATATAATAGGCACATTATTAATGTAATTTAAAATATCTATACTAATATTATAAAGAGGAAAGGTTTGATTGTTTGTTTGTTTTTTTGTTTGTTTGTTTGCATCGAATAGGCTCCGAAACTACTGAACCGATTTAAAAAATTCTTTCACTGTTGGGAAGCTACATTCACCCTGAGTAACATAGGCTATATTTTATTTTCAAAAAAATTAGGAATCTTTACTAAAACTTCAATAATGTAACCCAAGGTGTGAAAAAAATACGTAAAATATTCCTAATAATTGAAAATTCTCCGAAAGTACTGAACCGATTTTAGTGAAACTTGGCACAAAGTTAGAATAGACCTTAGGAAAGACCATAGGCTACAATTTATCGCGGGAAATTTTCTCATTCCCACGGGAACAATTGTTAAAGCGGGCGGAGTTGGCATAAAGATAGAATAGAACTTGCGGAAGAAAGGCTAACTTTTACCGCGGGAAAATTCCTCATTCCCAAGGGAAAAATTAACGCGTGCGGAGCCGCGGCGGGAAGCTAGTTACAAGTAATTATAGTGTTTGTATAAAAATACATAATAATCATATATTACATATTTTTGAAATATAAACAACACTCATCATCTGTTTTACATTTGTGATTGAATTCAAGCTTGCTAAGATAATAATATGTGACACGAAGTACCTACGCTGAAAAGTTTTAAATATGGTGAAGCTTTTGATATTCTTTCATTTGCAATAAAAATATTATATTATTACAGATAAATTCTGTTAAAATAATAATATATGTAGGTCTGTTTTAACTATAACTTTATTATTATTTATAATATGCTATTTGACATAATATCCGAGAGGTATCTCTAGGTCGAAAGGGCGTTTCACATAAGAATTTGTAAGACAAAAAATGAATTCTTATGACCTTCTCCGAAATTCCGTCAGTTCGGTCCCACACATGCCTGAGGTGCTTTATCGCGGATGATATTAAAAAAAATTTTTGAGGAAATTCCATTTTTATCTTCCTATACGTGTGTGTTCGTTAAAGAACCTTATTTCGTCACACAAAGGGCCCGTGCTTTGGAATAATGAGGTTCTCAGGAGGGCACTTGACGCCGCTCCTTCTATTTCAAACTTGACATTAGAGCCACCTTGCCCAGCCGGCTGCACGGCGAGCTACAAAATTAAAAGTACAATTTTAAAACAGTCCTAATTTTCAGTAAGTTTACTAACTTGGGGACATAAAGCCTCATTCACGTCAAAGCAACAACATGCAACAGTGTCGATGCGAAATCTTGTAGTATTATGCTACAAATATAAAATATTTGCGGCATTTATACGGTATACGGTAAAAAGAGTTTAAGAGTTTAACATGTGTGTCTGTCTGTCTGTAACATCGTACGTAGCTTTTAAGCGGGTGCGCCAATTTTGATCTAGTTTTTTTTGTTTGCAAGGAGTCACAATCGAGAGTGTTCTTAGCTATGATCCAAGAAAATATCTTCAGCCATGATGGTGATGATGATGATGATGACTGTAAAATTTCTTTATCTCACTGTTGTATGTTTTTGCCTAGGCAAAAATAAGGTTTAAGAGAGTTGTTTATAACAAGTATATTTTTAAACTATATTTTGAATGAATTGCATTGATGGCACTTTTGAAAACAAATTCTTCTTCTTCTCATAATGAATATCCTCTTCTCTTCTCCACGTGTGGGTCGGTCGTCTACTGACCTTATTAACCCTGCTGTTAGAACAGTTGAACCCAAAAAGGGATACTTATAACGAGAAAGAGCTAATAATGTATGACATTTATAGCATCCTTTTCAGTGGTTGCTGCCGTGACAGCAAAACTTCCGCCCAGAACAAAATCAAATCAAAAGAAATTGTTTTCCGAATAATTTGTTAACCGAATCAAATCAAATAAGAATGTTTCGAACCCATGAAATATCCCAATCTCTTATGGAGTCAGATATTGAACGGCCAGTGCCAGATTCAGCAGTAAAATTATTAAATTATAAATCTGTAACGTGGTAAATAAGTTATTGTAGCGGTTTCTTGAATAAAAATGAACTTGTAACTCAAAGAAATTGATAAGTAGAGTGTCTAACTAGGTTGCAAGGGCTGCAAAGTAGGGAACATAGCTACAATTTGTTAATATATAAATCGCTCTACTCTCACTCAGCTACTGCGTTACACGACGCTACAATTTTCAAGTGCGATTCTAACGTACATTACGTAGTCGATAGTCGATATGACAACAATTTAATGGTTCATATTTGAGACTAACTGGCTACGCATTGAACTTCAACAATTATTTTAATAAGTACTATGTACACTAGCCGCACATGCGGTTGGATATTCGCACTACAAAATTAACCCCTAATACGGGCGCACTTAAGGTCAACATGTCCAGCCGCATTTGCTGGCTACTGTACTGAAGCCTTGTGATATCGAGCCCAGTTTCTCTTGAAATAACCCACCAGTCTACCTTAACTTATTTCAAGGCTTAGCCGAAGACTTGAGGGGGAAGTTGACAAAAATTACTCATTTATTGCAATAGTAATACATACTATTGCCGCTCTTCACCTAATGTTAACCCGGAGTTGACCTGACAAAGATTACCTTTCTGTACAAATCCAGCACTGTCCATCATTGTTTATGGTAAGTCATTCAATCGGAGTATACAATAGGAACATATCGTCCACGTTAGGGCGGTCGTTAATCTTAATCCGGTATTGTGCGGGTCATGCCCCGCCGACCGCTCGAGAGATCTCTAATAATAAGTTGAGTTATTGGCAGCTCCGTGATATAGCTGACTGCGGATTTATATACTAATACGGGGTTCAATAATTGACTATGTGTTGTGTAGCGGAACGAATGTGGCTCGTGGAAGAAATAAGTATTTACTAATATTTCTACGATTTTGTTTTCTATCTTCCAACTACTTTCTATAACTCTATACTTCCAAAGAAAATTAGAGGATACTTCCAAACAATATAATTATTCCCATTCGACCATCATTTCGAAGTACTTTCCTACTTATATCGAAGGAGTGGGTACAACTCCATCTCTACTTCAAAACTTATCATTCAAGCGTACTCGAACTTCGCTTATTTTCGTAGGTATCTCTTCAAAGTAAGCACGTACCGTTTTGCACAAATGTGTACCTTTATTCCGTAATAATAAAGTTCACCTAGATGAACTAAACGCCTTTCTTAGGTGGATTTGTTAATTGTAATTTTAGGAAATTTAGCACTTGTTACCATCTTTAATAAATATTCGAATAATTATAAAATACTTCTGAAACATAGAAGTTAAGCAAATGACGCGCAGAAAAAGTATTTTAATTAATTTAAAATAAGGAACACTTTTGGTAAATTATTTTGATGGCTCTTCATGGTTCATAATGTTTCTAAATAACAATAGTTGAAGATATCAATATAAAATATATCAATATAATAAAATAATATTCTTCTTCACGTTGTTGCAGGGGACGCAATGCTATGATCAGCTTTAGCAGGTAAGCGTAAGAGAATACATGTACTACGATTGAAAAAAATACCTGGTAACATTTTGCATAGGTATAATACGTTGGAATGTCACTAGTTCATGATGATTCATCCCTTTAGGCGAGCTTGGTCAATTTCTCAGATAGTCAATTTAGAGGCACGTCATATTCTTTGTACGTCATTTTCTATCTACAACAATGGAACTTACACCTTTCTTTGTGTTTCTGAGTTTATCTTACTCGTATGAGATAGCAATTATAACTAGAATACCCTTGTTGCTTAGTTCAAACGATAGACAGCGAGAGGTAGTTGATAAGCTTATTTCAGCTACAAAAAAATAAATCCTGCGTTCACACTGACCAGTGCGCAGTAACTGGCAGACTGCAATGGTAAAAATGATACATAAAATGCCTCTTCCAGCATCAGTACCTTCCTCCATTGATCCGAATCCCAAACTTCCAAGCACGTTGTAATTCCGATGCACTCTAAGATAACTTTCTAGATCGTGCCGAGAGCCAAACGAGCTGACAAAGTTGGGAACGGCGAGCCACTCCGACCCCATCCTCACCTACATTGTATCTCAGCTTAAAATATTCGAGCAATCTTCGAAATGAAAGGTGTTCGAGAGTTTTACGGACACGTAGCGACAGATGTCTCTTCCAGAAGAACGTTATTATATCATAATATAACTTTCATAAAATGATGTTTAATGGAAGTAGCTGTCAATTTGGACATCACGTCTTTATTTAAGACTAGGATTATCGCCTTTCACGTTTCTTTACGCAGATAGGGTCAGTTCTGAAGACAGAATAGTAGATATTGGAAATCATTTTTGGCTGACTGCGATTAGTTTACATATATATAGATAGATTTTTTTAATACCTGTCTGTAATTACGAGTATATCAGTTTGTTCTGTGTTAAATATATAAATTTTAACTTAGAACTGGTACTGTTAACGAGAATAAATAGCAAAGTTATTTACAAGGTGATTTGGGTTTTCTTTCAAAAGTTAGCTCATAAACCGTCTGCAGTTTATGTTTCTGAGCGCAGTCAAACTTTAGAACTAACAAAATCTTGTTAGTTGCTTATGTTTCGTCTGGCTTCCGCAAATCTTTTGCTCGAATAGCGTTTGTAGTGGTAGAGCTACTCGAGTTTTAGATATAATTTGTTTAATAGTTTCAGAGAACTTAATGTATTTAATTTGGAGTTCTTTTTAAGGATTCCGTGCTGCTGTGATAAGATTTTTGCATCGGTTATCATTTTTCTATTAGTTTAATTGCCTCGTCTAATTTCTTAACCGACGTAGGTACTTGAGTCTTTATAAATTATGAAAGAAGTATATCATTGTTTTTATACCTACCTACAATCTACATACATTTAATTCGGAGCAAATCCTTATTTAAATGGACCATAATTTATTCATTGACGTATTCATATATTCTTATCACAACAGATATTCAGCAACAATCTCTTACTCGGGAAGATGGAATAATAACAAGTTTCCCGGAGACTGTGATTATACTAGTCTGTATTGAGTCTGGGCACAATATGAATCGTTAAATTCATTTCAAATATTGTGTCTCAAAATGTTGCTGGAGCGGTAACTTGGCAGATTGTTTGGTCATGTACATTTTGAATTTAATGGCATGCTGATTATTTATTTCAGCAGTCAGTAAGCTTTGATTTAGAGGTATAATGCTATGTTTTTTGGATAATTCATTATAGATAGACCTCGAAATATTGAACTGTTTTATCAGAAATTTTAAATCCACAATATTTTGCATATTTTCTTCTACTATTAACTTACTTACTACGAGTATCGTTTTAGTACTCACTTATTGAACTTCCTCAAAACCACCTCTGAGTAGATTTTAACACATTTAGCAGAATTATTTAAATAATTTCAATAATACTTCATTAACACTCGTGGAAATGGAAACAGTTTAACCATTCTGCCACAAAATCAGTCCCGTTTAATTTCCACCACTAGCAGTATTGGAAACGTTATCGTCCGTCGCCAGTGAAAGGTGTCGATGCAAATAAGCGAAAATAATAATCCGTGTGAACATTTCACCGAATGAAAGTTCCCTCTGTGATATTTTTATGAGTATATTCACAATAGGAGGCCTTTTGAATGGAGAGCGCTCTCATGTATCGCGACATGGCGGTGTAATGTGAATAGGTGTATCCCGGAAATTGCGCGTATTTTTGTGGTTTTGTGACCGTGATTTTTTTATGTGTATGCAGTAAAAAAGTTTGATTTTTGTTTCACATAGCATTAATGTAAGTGTTTTCAGCTTCCAATTTTCAGAAAAGTTATGCAATAGATCTTCCTGACTAATCGTGAATACAGTAATCTGAAAAGGCACATACGTCCATTTGTAATTTCATCAAATCAGTTACTACATAATCGAAGATTTTAGAAGCGATGCAATGGCCGTATTTAGTTAGTCAAAAAAAAAAATCCAAAATAATTTAAAAAAATAAACAATCTAAACTAACTTATAAATAAACTATAGATTTTGCCTTTTTTATACATTCAGCCAACAATTTATTTAAAAACTTTAGAGCCATCTCGTACCATTGACGGCGATGTAAATTTAGTAGCGCATAAATACACCATGAATGAAAATTGTGACTTAGCTATATGATATGGTTCTATAAGATGATTGACATAAATTAAAATTTTTATTAAATTAAAAATAATTCTTTTGGAAAGTGTGAATTTCAAGATAAGGTCGTTTGGCTCAGGCTTCACATATGTGAGGGAAATGAAAAAGTTGCCATCGGGAAATGAGGCAAATGGAAAAACTTTGTCGAACACGATAAACAAAAATTAAAAGCGGTTTTCTGTTACATAAAACGTATTACGCAAATCACAAATAATGACATGCAATGCAAGAGATATACCATTCGTACCAAAGCATAGAAAACTATTTAATTCAAAGGCAACATAAATATTGAGTTTGGAGGAGGCCTTTGTAAACAAAGTTTTAATCATTGAAAGTAAATCGTTTGAAATTTTAGTGTCTTTTAAATTTAATCTGCATAAAATATTGAAGAAACCCCAAAAATATCAAAATAGTACGTACGTAAAGAGATCTGGATAAATAGCTTAAGTGATTATACCTTATGACTGAAACCACTCTACCTCATTAGTAATAAATGTAAATTCTAAAAGACAAATGTATATAAGTTTAATAGTACTACCCACCCACTCGTCATAAGTACAAGTTGTCACACTGTATGTTTCAACTTTCTGGGTCATGAACAAAGGATACGCCATCTCTTGACACTTTAAGCTTCAAGACTGGAACGTAACTGTTGAGTGCAGTCAGCCAGCATTTTATAAAATGCGAAAATGCAAAACTTCTGTTTTTAATCCGTTCAGGGACAAACTCAAAGCAGCTTTCGGTGGGCTTTGCACTGTCGCGCGTCGTATGCGGATTTTGTCGGACAGTTTGTGCCGCATCCTGTACATAAAGCAAGTTTGGCCACGCCATGGAAGCGCTCCATTCAGACGATGCATTTTACTCGTGATGAAAAGAAACGTTTTCAAAGACTTTATATTTTTATTTCGAGGAAACACAGCTTGGTACTTTACGCAGAAAATCATTTAGAATATAGATCCATCATCAACCACTACATTACATTAGAGTTAAGAATGTAGATTTTAATTTGCAAATGTATAGGTAAGTACATCCGTTGCTGATTTCGTACTTTGACATACACTAAAATCCGAAATAACCAGTAGGCCTACTATGTAAGTAGCGACAGGCTCGAGAAGCTGTCAAACGCGACATAGTGACATTAGAGCCATAGTAGTTCTGTCAATATGTCGCGTTTGACAGCTTCTCGAGCCTGTCGCTACTTACATAGTAGGCCTACTGTGCTTCAAAATTTTGCAGAAATAAAAGTTTTAATAGCTTCAAAAGTAAGATGTGCTTTTCCTGACCCGTATTTTTCCTAATGACGAATCAGACAGTTTATTTAGGACTTCTAGAATCTCTAGTTCCTGGCAACACCCTGTACGTAGATTAATGTGTGACGCATGCCGCATGATGGCTGACGGCCTACACTATACAGCGGGGTCTGATTTTATGATTTTACGCCCGGCGTGAGCTCGGTTAACCTGCCAATTTATATTCTGTCTTTGAATAAATATTTTCTGTGTTTTGCACTGGTGTGTTTAAGAGGAATGCTTGTTTAGTTTTAGTTTTATTTTATTATGGGACGAAATGAAAAATATCGGTACAGTTCGTGTGTTATTTGGTTTAGACAGTAATTTACAAATTATTTAATAGTTTTTTTAAATAATACCTATTTAATACTAAAGTTAGATGAAACGATAGACAAAGGCTATCTAGGAGAACCATCTACCTTGAACCAATCGTTTTTATATCAAGATCAGCACAAAGCCGTATCCCATTTTCTACCAACAAAAGCTTATTTTAAGCAAGTTTAAAAAGAGCCACGCGTGTTGTCCTTATCGCAAGCCTGAGAGCCCATAAGCATTTGGCTAAGGGTTAATTCAGTTGCTTTGTGCAGCAAACAACCGTAGGTATGTCTATCCGAAACCTATCTGATAAAGCAGTATTATACCGTTACAATAAATGATTCAATTTCCTTTACGCAAGTATCGGATCCACTTAAGTATTATGAAAGTAATAGAACCGAGGGAATAGTTTTCTTGCTGACGCTCCTTTTACGATAATGACAGAAAACGCGGTCCAATATCTATAAAATATTAGAGCGTACTCCTCGTAGCCGGATCGAGCTGGACCGGACCGGACCGGACTAGTATAAGCCGGTTCGTGGAATTGATTGTCGGAATTAACTTTGACCGAACGACAAAGCGGACTCTAATATTTGATGGGCAGGATATGATGGACTTTTTTTATTTCAATTATGCTTAGTGTTTCTATAAAAAAAAATGATGAAATGAACCTTTTTATTCATTTCTTTTATTGACCGTGTTCAAACGATGGTGACCTGAGCCTGAAACCGTTGTGGAAAACTACTACTTTCATTTATTGTATTCTATTATATCGTTAGATATTGTACCTACATAATATTCTTCGATTGGACGTTTCTTACTAGAAGTTACTTAGAATAGAATAGAATAGAATATAGAATAATATTATTACGTTAACCCTATTTACCATTTTACTATATTGTAAACACATATACCAGTTTTACGTAGTGGTATGTATAATATAATTTAAAAAATCGACGGTGTTCTAAAAATTGGTTCTGATTTTAAACCCGCGATCACTGGTTTAAGAGATAGTGACCCTTAAAAACACTCTTTAACGGTTTATTTGGCTAAATCCAGTATAAATTAATCAGGATAAACCGGGCATACATCTCTCGTGTCGCGCTAATCAGGTGGAGCTAAGTAGAATCGAGAGTTAATCGACTCTTACGGATCACCGGGCAGCTGTTTCTTTCCAGCTGATGCCAATATTTGGAAATTGAGTGAGTGCCTTAATAGGTTAAAATAGTAACCCGTTAGAGGCACTCACTGATCGATTATCGAAAATCTCCGCATCTTCAATTTTCTACTTTTTACCAGTCTTGCAATCCACACAAGAAGAAGATAAATAACTATTCGTGAAAACTGCTTACTTAAAACTTATCGATAAAAGTCTGTATATATATATCTATACTAACATTCTGCCTTGCGGCTTCACCCGCGCTAAAAAAATTTCCATAGGAATGAGGTATTTTCCCGCGGTAAAATACTTTTTAGGGGGCTACTGCCTATGTTACTCTCCATCCTTTCAACTAACTCTTACCCGAAAATTAAGTCGATTGGTAGCTAAGTTAGGGCGTGAAGGAAGGACAAACAAACACACTTTCGCATTTATAATATTAGTTAGTATGGATGTTCTTATATCATGTAAGATCAGCAATACCAGTGTACAGACATCCATCCGTTATCAATTACCCTGCTAATCAGGTATCGCTAATAGTGGATCCCCAGTAAGCCACTTGCACGTTCCGACCGGCACTTTTTCTTAAGCCCTTCGTTAGACCGTGCCCGCTAAGCTGAACAAACAAATAAGTCTCTAATAAGCCTGTTGATAGATACTATTAAAATATAACGAGGGATATAGTTTGATTTATACTTTAAATAGGATTAATGAAAAAAAGCGGCCAAGTGCGAGTCGGAATCGCCCATGAAGGGTTCCATAGCAGCCAGTAACATAATATAAAAGTTTTTGTAGTTCGTTGTGACTTTGATCGATGTTTTAATAATAGTGAAGGGTAAACTGCGGTTTACGATTTATGACGTATTAAAAAAAAACTAATTACTAGATCTTGTTCAAACTAATTTTCGTTGGAAGTTTTCATGGTAATGCACATCATATATTTTTTTTAGTTTTTATCATTCTCTTATTTTAGAAGTTAGAGGGGGGGGGACACATATTTTCCACTTTGGAAGCGTCTCTCGCGCAAACTATTCAGTTTAGAAAAAAATGTTATTAGAAACCTAAATTTCATTTTTGAAGACCACGTATGGGTTTGAAGAAAAAATTTTTTTTGAGTTTGAGTTCTATGTATGGGGAACCCCTAAATTTATTGTTTATTTCTATTTTTGTAAGAAAATCTTAATGCGGTTCACAGAATACATCTACTTACCAAGTTTCAACAGTATAGGTATTATAGTTTCGGAATAAAGTGGCTGTGACATACGGACGGACAGACAGACAGACAGACAGACAGACAGACAGACAGACAGACAGACATGACGAATCTATAAGGGTTCCGTTTTTTGCCATTTGGCTACGGAACCCTAAAAAGGAGATTTTAGGTTTTTATTTCGTCAAGTGTCAGCCAGAGAGAACGGCTGTAATCAGCTTATGGATCTCATACACCGCCAAGGGGAAGTCCTTTGCTCAACAGTGGGATCACATAGGCTAATAAAAATAATAGAAAAGTTCTAAGAATACGAGTATATAATTATGTACAGAGTAAGTAAGACGAAATTATTACTCTGACTCAATTATATAGCTTGTACTATACCTGAAACTTTGATCTGAAAATAATACAATCATTATTTCGCAGAAAGTACCTTTAAACGAGCTAGGTAGTCTACCCTTGAGATGTTCCTGAATTGTTTTTCTTCCACAGATAATACAAAATTATACAACACTGCAATAACGTAATATAAAAAAAAACAATCATTGGATTTGTAAAATATAAACATTTATTTACGTATTCAAATGTTTTTATAATAATGAGTAAGGGCTGTGTGTGGCATTGGTCATGCCATCTCTTTTGCTTGTCGGCTTGGCTGCAAAAGTACATTCTAAATTTAAATATATTTCGAGACATTTCTTTTCATGGATTGTCTCAGTTTGATTTTGATATCTTCCTGCCTCAGCTCTCGTCTGGACAGGATAGTTTATTATAGTGAGGAACTGAGGGAAAGGTCCATTTCTCTCTTATAGTTTGTGGTTTATTTAAATATGATAATATTCTCAATATCGTGTGTAAGTGAATAAAAAAACTGGATCTTAAAAAGTAACGAGGACTTATTATTTCGAGGCTGCCCCGCCAAATCCCCACAGTACCCACAATTATGTATTAAATCATGTATGTATTTATTCCATAATACATATTGGACTGGTGTTCGTTAACAGTCGATTATAATATTACGTCCTTACCGCGAGGCCCGAGACTATCCTGAATCAATTTGTTCCAATTCACACACAACCTCCGAATTTATTCACAAAGTTTTCTCACCGTGTAAATTATATTTTCCAAACTATCAAGTGGTACCACTTATTTGCCCCATATAGCTTTGTAAAATAGAGTAAATGGTAGCGCTTTGATAGAAAAAGCTAACTTTCTTGACTTTAGCAGCTGCCTTAAAGACTTGGTTTTCTCAAGTCGGCCATGCAACACCGCGGCTTTGTGGAGTCGGGCGGCCATTAAAACTTGTCCCGCGGCATGCGGCTTACCTGATTACATGTAACTTTAAAATGAGCCGCCTGCTGCTTCTGAGCAAATAGAAAACTCGGATAAATAGTACTCTTACACTCAGTTGCAGAAAGGCTCATTAAATATTTAAAGTGGCATTAAATACTAATCTTCCATTAAAGTGTTGCACAAAAGCAAATCATGTCATAATAAATTTTAAATTTAATGCTTCATTAAGTTTAATGGAAGAACTGTCAAACCCTCTGTCAAACCTATCTTTATCTCATTTTTGGTTGCACAACGCGTCTTTATCGTCTAATGGGCATTATTTTGACGTTTCTTTCATTAAAAATATAATTGGCCGTGAAAGCTCCATTAAAGCTAAAAATTGTCAGGATATTTAACGAAAGATGTCTTTATCTAGTTGCAAAAGCTTGAAATATTTAATTTAGGTACCTTACTTCTTTAGTACTTTAACCAATAGGTTATTTTATTATGGTTGCTTTCTAATATCAATTACTTAAATAACATTTCAAATGCTAAATAAAACACAGAAAATGTTTCTCAGTATAATATATTTAAGATAATAATCGTGTAAATCATGTAATATTATGTAAAGAAAAGAAAAAGTAAAAGTAGGTATTAAACTGATATTTAATTGATATACCTACTTACTTTTAATTCCTACATTTTTACACTGAGCTAAAACAGTACATACATCGCATTCCCCTACTTTCTTCCGAGCTTTTTGTTTCATATTATCATACAATGTTTTGAGCTGCTCTGTCCCTCTGTAGCCTGTAGTAGTATTACTGTTGTACTTTCTAGAAATTGCCTTCCAGGCTTCGGTTTTTTTTTTTGCGTACATACGTTCCTCCCATCCTTTTATCTTCAATAATACGCTTATAACTGGAACAAAAGTAATTTATTTGTTTACAACTTTTCCGGCGACAATCGAGGTTTAGATTTTTGTGTGAGAAGTATACTCCGTAATTTCAGTTAGGTATTACTTACATAGCTAGTCTGTGTAGTCCTGTTTTGCATAATTTGCCTTACGGTAGCATTGTTTAACATATTAGTAAAATTATTTAATAAACGAAAATGTTGTAAATAACACACTCACCAGTTCACTACTGCTAACATGATTTTCTACTGCCCTGTGTAGTTGGCACTCCGCTCCCGTTTTTTCTGCACTTCAGCCATCACAAAATAGCAAAAAATACAAAAAAATCGACAATAACAGTTTTTTTAAAGCCACGAATTGTAAATATGAATTGCTCGTGAACTGTCTATGTCAAACAATATTTGCTTTTTTTTGAAGTTTTATGGCTCGGCTACCATCAAATACGACAGATCTGCGTCATTACATTCACTCTTTTTTAATTTCCATACTGTTTCTGAGGGCAACATTTTTTAATGAGAGCTTTAACTTATGAAGGATTATCCTGGCATAATTTATTTTTATGCAACGTCTTTAAACTAATGAAATCATTAGAGTTAATCTTCCATTACCTAAGGTAGGATTTAATGCCAGCTTTCTGCAACTGAGTGTTAGAATACTATACTACCTACCACAGTCACATAGTTGGACAAAGTCTTAAAGAAAAAAAAAGTAAATAATAATAATAATAATAAGTATATAAACATGTCGCCGACGGTAGCGTCGACTGGCTTGAAGAGGATGGTTTTTAGATGAGTACCAAAGTTTTGTATTTAGAATTCTATATATTTTTTTACATCTGTTTTTGTTTTTTTTTATATGTCAGTCTTAATAAATTGTTCATTAAAAAATGTCGCTTTTTATTCTCTACATTAAAAATTGGTGCATCCAGAGTAGTGGGCTTATCGAGTGGGTTTCAAATCCTGGAAAAAAAAAGAGAATTGTATAATTTTCTCGAAGAAATTTTTCTCGCAAACGAAATAAAAATTCAACAATATAAAATCAAAATCGTAATTTACATCAGACAGTTTGTATAGAGAAGTCAATTTTTTTTATCAGTTCCATTGATTAAGCAAGTTCTTTCTTTTTGCTAGGCGTCGGCCTCACTCACTCACACCCTGTACTTCTCTATTTATTGAATGGCCATTGAAATATCCCTAAAACTATAAACAGTTTACATTGTGTCTGTTATAAAATTTTGTGATTGTAGTACAACTAGAGTTAGAATTTGTTTTTGTTACTGTCAGCCACCATCCGAGTCCATACAATACTTTTTTCACAATTAAATTTTATTTTTATTTTTTCAGTCCTGAATACTTGTCTTTAAGTTGTTACAGTATAATACAAATGAATCGATAAGAACATAGAAATGTGCTCTAAGAAAGTTAGCCAAACTCATTTAATAAAGTGCTATAAAAGAGAGAGCTTCATTAGAAGTCTTATAAATAATTCTAACCGAAACAGCTTTATTTAGACGAGAAAACAAGGGCTGGAGGAGATAGTCTGTGAGATAGCCATTTTTATAGTTCGCTGGTACCTATGCAGAGAGAGGGAGGTGCAATATGCGACAGCAGCGGCGCGCTCTGTTGTAGGAGGAGGACGGACATGTTGTTTACTATGCCATATTTAGCAAGCTAGCCAGTAAGCACGGTTGATTGAATCCACTCGATCGGTCTAGTTAGCCAGGCTAACCTTGCTTACTCTTACTTATTACACCTTGCTTAGTCTTAATAAGCCAATCTTTAAATCGCATCGTGTATTAAGTGCTTTATGAAATGGTGATGAGTATTTTTTTAAAGTTTGGAAATTTGTTCTCGATTTATGAAATACGTTTAATTTGATAAAAGGTTTTACACTGTTTGCTAAAGGTGTTGGAACGGCTAACAATGTGAAATTGCGTAGACGAAAAGTATAATAAGCACGTATAAAAAATAATACAGTGCGTTACTTATATGGTACAAAAAAAGTAACAACTGCCTATTTACTTGTGAACGTAAGACTTAGCAGTTATTTTTAAGTCTTAAATGGAAAGAACTGAAGATAGCACATGAGAATACAATATTTGAAATAGAATATTATTTGAATAATCATGAGTCGTTGTGGATATCTTTGGGAGAGGCCTTTTTGTCCAGCAGTGACCTTGTCCAGTGTCCTTTTTGTCATGTATGAGTTTATGATAGGTACCTAAGATGATTAAAAATACTTGCAAATTGACCTCAAGTAAAAAGAAAGTTCAACAACCTACAAAAAGCTCTTTGTTTTTGGTAATACTTTGAAACGTGTACAGATTTAATTTAACGTAATTTATCCAACTAGAATTAATACTATTAACTACGAGTACAAGTTTTGAGACTTAGGACCATTTATGTCAAACAAAAGTGTGGTGAACAGTGCTTATCGGGCGACGCTCGCTTTGGTTCTGTAGTGGCATTCATAAACTTTAGGAGCCCCAACTTTCGATGAAGCTTAGACATTTATTGATTTTGATGCAAGCCGAGTTTTGCCGATGAATACCTATATATTACCTATCGAGTTGACACCGTCCAAAAATTGGAGATTGCTTGGAAATTTTCATCCTTAACTCGTGAGTGATGTTAGAGTATTATTTTTTATTTGAAATATCACGTTTGAAAGCGTTATTTCAGAAAACTGTGTATCTCCTATGGATTATTCTGGCTACAGTTGGATCAAGAAGTAAAAATATTTTTGCGAACATTATAATGGAAATTCGCGTTGTTATAAGCATATAACCTGTCGAAGAGTCGTCTTAAATCAAACAGGTCGTTAATTCTAGGAAATTGGGTCTCGTTCTGAAAGCCACTCGGATTCGCCTTTAGCAAGTGAGATGGAAATGATTGGTTACTTGAATAAAATAGAAAATTAAATCTTTGTACATGGCTGGGGTTGTAAGTTAAGATAGCTTAGTTGTTCATTAGATATCATTTATGTAAATATTAACAATTCTTGTAATACAATAACGAATTCTATAGATTTAGGATTAAAAAAACTTCAAAACAGAATTAATATTTAGCAGTACAGTACACTACTTTGTATACAGTATATTACTGTTTTTTTTTATTATTATTATTATTCAATAAAAACTTATAACACAAAATCTATAAAATAAGATTGATACAGGAGAGTTTAGATAATAAAGCAACTTATGTTTAAGCACCTTGTAATTTCAGATGTACCAGTTATTTCTGTAGCTTATTTTGCGAGTAAAAAATTATAGAAAGAAGTTTGTTTATAGTGTTTACCTAGCATCTCACTTTTTTATAACATTTCACAAAGAGAAAAACCGCAACTCGCATTTCAGAAAAGCCCTATCAAACCCAAATGCGCTAAGAAATCCTATATTTTGATACGAGTAGCTGAAAGAAAAGGCTTGCGCTTTAAGAATAACGTTCCTTAGTTCGCTGCGAGCTTGAAAAGGTTTTAATCTATGTTTGCACACTTCAAAACCGAGCTGTGCGCGCTCGTACCGAATCAAATAATCTGGAGCTCAATACTGTTTACGTGTACCATTCAGACGGTCCGTGGAAACTCGTTAGATGTTTTGCGATTTCTTCCATTTGCTGTTGCAGGAAAAGAGGGACTTCTGAAGCTTTTGCTTAGCTATATATATGTTATGGTTGATGAAGCGTAACGTTTTAAACGGTTAATTCAGTTTGGTAGCATGCGGAGTCGAATAATTGGAACAGAATATACTTTATTGTGCTCTAGAAAAAACAGATATTATTATTAGCATTATAAATGCATTATTAGCAGCTGAACATTCCTATACTAAAATATTTTTTCTAGTTTTAAATTGAGATTAATAAAATTATCCTGTTTGTTATTCACTGTTGTATTATTAACATTTAAATTATAATACTCTAATAGTTTCCACAGTGGCCATAGCTATAAAGCGCAGCAAAAAGAAACTCCAAGTCTATATTTCTAGTAAAATTTGTTGTATCTTGCACCTTGGACGAATTACCATAGTAACTATGTTACTAAGTCTATGTCTTGCACATACATTATTTGAAAAGAGAATCCACTAAAAGCTTTAAAATTAGTAGAATAATTACTCACAGCGTCCCCGTCAGTACCATTACCGTACCCTGATTAATTAGCAGAGCTCATACAAGGTGTTCTTAAAGTGATCAAATAAAAAATACGTAATTTGATTTCCTTGGCTCAGGGTAAGTTCGAGTTTCCTGTTGGGTGAGCAGGATGAGCTCATGATGAAAAGTTCGCTCAAAAATAAGATAACTATTAAGACTAAAAACGGGATATTTACCGTGGTATTTATTAAAGTTTTAAAAAGTATAGTATAGAAAGATGATCAAAGAGCCTTACTTTCTATTTCGCTATTTCGTTTTTCTTTCGAGAAACTAAGAGTTAATTATAAAACTGAACATATGGGCGTGATGCTTGTATGCGCCTCTTCCACGCTGTCAAAATAATTTATTTCTTATGAATTCACATAAATTAACGAAAAAGTAACGAGAAAAGATTACTAATAATATAAAAATGTGACAGCCCTATAACTAAATTTGACGCGTTTTCATATAAAAGGTACAGAAGAGTAATTCCTAGAAAAAATACGTAACGAGCACAGTGTTCAATGAAAAGTTCCAATCCTGCAAATGAAACCGGATGACATGATTGAATAGATTCTCGTATTTTACAGTATGTAAATAAATGACGGTGTACACTTGTTGACATCTTATTATGTAGTTAAACTTTTGAATTTGCATCGTAGATTCACATGACACCCTCAGACACCCTGTATATTAAAAAACGTGGTTAGTTGAATTTGTAATTTAACGTGCAAATGAGAAAAACCGAGTATGCAAATAGGTATTATGCACAGGATGTTCCGTTATTCCGCACTCATTAAGTGCGGGCTGATTTTACACACACCCGCTGGAAGTAGTTCCGGGCGCTGCGCAGTTAAACGGATTAAATTCGGCCGCAGTCGGATCGCCCGCGTAATGGACTCGTGCAATATGTGTACACACAAAATTGGGCGTACTTTAAGGGGTTTCTTAGATTTTTTTACCCGCAGAATTTGGTTCCGTACACAATAATGTAATTCGAATATAATTCTAATCATAGGATCACTCGTGTGTATGTCCGTCCGTCCGTCTATCAGCGCCAATTTGCTTCTGTTTGCGTGTGTTTCAATAAAATTTTATTTTTAATGGTAAACGCGTCGTGCACCAAATTTTAAATTCAAATTTAATTTCAATTCAGTAGTTTTGGCTGATGATAAAGAACTTGGTACATACGGAACCCTTTCCACGCGAGTTTAACTTACATTTGACCGCTTTTTATCATTCATTACCATTGGTATTTTTGGTGCGCGTGCCTGAAGCTGACCACCACGCAAAAGATATATTTACGAGTATATTTTAATTCATGAGAATATGATTGTATGCCATTTTCTTTTTTATCATGGCAAAGTAAAGTTCGTCAATTTACTTCCGAAAGTTGCTTCCTATTGGTAGAAAAAAAGGTGGTCATGTAATGGTACATCTTGTTTTTTTCAAGTTTGATGTCAAATTCCGTACCCATGTGAAAGTCATTAACATTAATATTCGCAAGGACAGTTTCAACAGATAGTTGTCACGAGGCAAACTTAACGTTGATTACTAAACAAGTACGATTTCTTTTTTTTTGTATGTAGTTTGAAATCCGCTTAATTTGTCAACTATTGGTGCAAGCACCCTTTAGAGCTGAGATGGACGAAAAGGTCAATTATGGTGGCGTCCATTTGGCGTCCATCATGTGAGTTAGTCGACGTCGAAGAAATACTACGCAGCTTGTTCTGTGAGGTTTCCGGTTTCTTGCCGATGCCACCATGTCGTTAATGATTGAATCACCGACAAACAATTTTCAAAGACTTGTCTACTTCTTTAATAGACTTGTCGGTGGAATTTACTTATCTACGAAAATTATATGAAAAATGTTTAATATAAAACCTTCTACAAAAATCCTTACTAATAGCTTCCACCAATATACTCGAGTATTGCACGGGTCTATTACAGGGCAATCCGACTACTCGATTATATTGATAATAGATAATAAATAAAATCTAAATAAAGCATAGCAAATTAATATTCCTTATTTTGATAAGTAGTGACATCAATAAATATGTAAGTCAGTGCGCAGCCAATATCATTACCGGTATCAATATTGCTTAAATGGTAAAATCTTATGACAAACACACGAAAAATCATGTAATCTAACTGAGAACATCCTCCTTTTACGAAGTCGGTAAAAATATAAATAGAGGAAATATTCCAATTCCGAAATAGAGAATATTCGGCAGAAGCTATGATTATAATATGTATAGTATCCAACAAGTAAAAAATTAATAAAATATATATTCTGTGCATTGGTTTGATCTCGCCTTAAGGTTTTAGTTAAAGCTTTACGGATTTCGATTTCGTTTGAAAACGCTTTTTTTCAAAGGAAATGCTTATTTCCAGGGATTATTTTCTCGTTATTTATTTGTATATTCTTCATGATATTTAACTACAGTATCTTTTGATGAGCAAT